>BSBN01000810.1:3000000-3269988 GCA_027924645.1 Cunninghamia lanceolata | reverse complement strand
GAGAGAGAGAGATTATGTGAATGCAAATTGCAAAAAATTAAAAGGCCATAAGCCTAAAGGAAATATCTTCACATAGCCAAATAAGAACCAATGACACACTGTATTTTAGTCAATAAGGACTAGTTGATACTACCATGAGGAATACAATATTTCATGCAAACCAACGAGAGTTAGGAATTTCTAGAATAACAACCTCATAAACCTAAAGATTATGATATTACTTCTTAGATAAAAGGTAGAAAATAGTTTTTCCAAAGATACAATCATAGAGGTCTTCTAGTTCTAATTATGCAAAGAGAGAAGCTAATGCATCAGGCCAAAAATGGGTTTAGCTACAGAAAGACGGTCTAATTTCAAAAATGAAATTTTTAGAATATAGAGGAAGAAGGATGACTCATAATTCACTCAAAAATATCTACCAAGAGGATCTTGAGAAAAGTAATGATGATTCACACAATCCGTGGAAATATTGTGCCCCTCATTATTTCATGTGTTGTAAATGATCACCCTGCAAATTTGGGGGCACTACATGAATGCTTCACGTCACCTATGAATAATTATCACAAGCTTTAGTAGGTGGGGTTCTCACTTGGTGGGTCAGGCATTAAACAACAGTAGATTTTTGTTGTTACTATTTGATAATCCTAGTGGCAATGACATGAATGTAATCCCACATCTCATTGGTGAATCACTTCCATTGCTTGTCTCCTTTTGTTAGCAATGGGGCACATTAGCTCATCCTTCTTTGTAGGGCCTTGTTGTGTAGTCTCACAACACGCCCCATTTTTTTGCCCTAGCAAATGTGGACCCAACTTCTTTGTGTGTTGGTTTGTTTGTTGTCCGCTTGGGTGGTAATGGTAAAATGCCATGCCACCTAGAAACAAATTCAGGCCAAATTTCAAGTTGCAAAATATCCCCTGTAAAGGTCATGGATGGGTAGAGGACAAAATTCTAACGAGGTTGCCTCTTGAATCATGTGAAAATTTGTTGAAATGAGAAAGTTATGCCCATTTGAAGTTTTGGTCAATTAAACATTTTTAGTCAACTGGAAATGGACATTAACAAAGCATCCATGTCATGTCCGGTATCCATATTGGGTTCTAAATATTTCAAGGAAACACCCGAACCTGAAAGTAAAATTAAAATATGACATATCATTGTTCAATTGTACATGGACATTAGCGCATCCAAAATATCCATATCCATATCTCGTCCAAACATCCAGTGCAAGCTATCAAATTTATCTTTATCTGAAGAGGTTCTATCAAACCGGACATTTTGCACCAGACATTTCCATGTCCATATTCTATCCGAAGCACTATAAGCCAAGGACATGCTCGAGCCTATTGACTTTTCAACTGGACATTTTTGCAATGGACATCCCTAAATGTCTTGACCTTCATGGTCAAGTATGAAGATCCAGGTCACTCATTGATTTGGTCAACGTAGGTTGACTACGATGGTAGTGACATCACCTGATAGAGTTGTTGTTGGAATTAGCCAAGAACAACAAGCAATAATCCAACCACAAGATATTTGCACACAATAAATCTATTGATATTGCCAAAATATGGAAAATATGTACATAAGAGCTTGCTTAAATAGGCAAGCAAGAGGAGGTGAGAAGGTCGTACACAATGATTGAGCAAACCTCCAAAGGTGCAACACTTGTCTTGCTCAAGTGACACATGTTTGAGCAAGTGGCAAGTTTGCATGAACTAGGTGTCTCACAAAGGTGAGTACACATGTCTTCACCACATGAGGTGAGACAAAAAGGTAAGAAGCCCAAAGTTGGACTTAATCTAGTGTGAATAGAAGTCTCCTAGACATGCTTGTGCTAAAACTAACTAGATAGATAATGTAACTTTTCACACTAACACCCCCCCTTAAGTGCAACTTAGGGAGTAGTGAAACAATGATGGGTCCCGGCAACTAGGTCTGATCAGGTACCCATGTACAAATGTATCTCTCATAAGGTGGAGAAAGAAAGAAAACCCTGTGTGAAAAAACTTTCCTCCAAAGAGAGAAAACAAGAAAGTGTTCTAGACACGATTCAATGGAAGTGCACTTGACACAATACAACTGAAAATGATAGTCCTGCAATACTTGCAAGATCCATGTGTGGAATGTCAATTGCATGCCATGTGGCTACAGTTCAAATCCAATGTGAAGTCTTGCTTTGAAGATTTTATGGAAGCCTTTGTGAAGCAATCAGGACACCATTTACAACATGAAGGCCTAAAGTCCATCTTGCTCAATCAGATACTAGATACACTATCACGACACCATTTACAACATTTCTCCAGTTCTGAGTTTCCGAAGATCCCGACTTTCAGGACTTGGGCATCTACCCCGAAGTCCTCCGACATTTTAGCTTCCATGACATAAGTTATGATATCTCATTGATCATCTTGGTACTTTTAGATTTTGGGTTTCTGTTGTCGTTTGTCTGTTACAAGTTGATTATCTTATAACTAGGGTTTTACTTATGCTTTACCTAG
Organism: Cunninghamia lanceolata; assembly: GCA_027924645.1. NCBI lineage: Eukaryota > Viridiplantae > Streptophyta > Pinopsida > Cupressales > Cupressaceae > Cunninghamia > Cunninghamia lanceolata. The sequence goes on along the minus strand of BSBN01000810.1, from coordinate 3,267,487 downwards.
GGTTTGATAAAAGGCTTGGTTAAATCACATCTTTCCATAGCAAACAAGAGCACAAAATTAGGAGTTGAGTCCTCTTTCATCTTGTAGTGACTTGGCTCGATTTTGTCCTTGAATGGTTATTGTGAAAGAGGGCTTGATCTAGTGTACACAAACTAGCTTACATCATTCATCCTTTTCCCCTTTAACACCTAGTCCCTCTTTCCATTGCATATTTTAGATGTGTTTTCTTGGACCTGCATCTTTAGGCATGCCTTTTCCCAAACTCATCGTTCAAATAAAGGGTTTCACCTATCACCAAGGCCAACTAGGGACACCATTAATGGCCTCAATTTGAATAAAAATAGAGGCAAATCTTTGTAATAATTTGCAACAAAAATGTATTTAAATGAAACATTTAGTTCCAACCAATATTACATGTGCAAATGTATTATATGTGTTGTGGGTATTTTATGTTTTTACTATTTCTACAATTTGTTGCCAACATATTTTGGTAGGCATCTCAGATCTAATGTGTTTTATATGAATATTTCAGCTAACGATCATTACATATATATACTCTTACATTGTAAATCCTACATTATAGATGCTCTTACGCATCTTATTACATTATATATGTTCTAACAATGTAACTCCTGTATTATAGATATCAAAGTTTTATTACAAATGATGAAAAGTCACAATTGTAGAGGACAAACCTACAACTGTACAAACATTGATATAACCAGAGGACATTGCCATAGTCATAGAGATACCACTATACCAAAAAAAAAACCACATATAATCATTTTAACACCAAAACTAATAACAAAATATTTAAATCGTATAAGTACCTAAATCAAATACAAACATCCTATCTAATACAAATTGCACCCAAAAGATTTTCTAATTGGATGAACAACCGCTTCTTTATTTAACGTAGAATCTAAATTATTTAAATGATTTATTACCTTTATAGATTGTAAACTAAATGTGTTCGAAGTAATAAACCACACTTCTATGAATTCACCAACAGATTTTTCGTTTACCATAGGTTTGGCTTGTAACTTGTCGCGCAAGAAATCTAAGCACTTTTAAAAACCATTACTTTGACTATCTCATAACATGAATTCTTCCATTTTATGTCAGCGAATATGTCATGGTTTAAAAACAATACCAAAATAGTTTATTGAAAAATAAACTTTAAAATGCTTTGACATTTACATATATTTAAATGATGAAATTTGCATACGCATCTTATTTCTCATTTGATTTGGTCATTATTTTAAGGGAATGTCATTATATATATATATATATATATATATATATATATATATATAGTAAGTTATCTTATTTTATTTTTTATATTTTCACATTTGGTTTACATTATTTTTTTATTTTAAGTGTTATTTTATTTTGTTTAGTTAAAAAATATTTTATTTAAACTTTAAAATTATTTTATAAATATTAAATATTTGTTTACATTTTGTATGAAACATTCTGAGTAGATTTAAATTTGATTCCTTAATAATTTTAATGAAATTGTAAAATTCAACAATTTAATAGGGCAAAGCAAAGAAGCAATGGTAGTGAAAAACATGGGTTTGAACGGGCATTTTGAACTGGTTAATGGCAGCAACGACCTGGATCGAGATGGAGGAGACAACGATAATGAGGATGGCATCGATGGAGATTTGGTCAGAGACAAAGATGTTGATGAATGGGGATAGGCATACGATGAAGAGGATCACCTTCTAGATTTATGGTCGGAGGCATGCCAGAGCACTAGCTCAACATTGGTCCTAGGAAATCTCACATTTGTAATGGTATGGATTCCCCTTCTGGTTCTTTGTAGGCACTGAGTGCGAAGAGGGGTTCATACGACAACACTTCAAGGCATAGTCCTGCATAGAGGGTTTATCATGTCTCTCCTAGGCATGTGTGGATGATGTTTGTGCGAAAAAGTTTAACTGATTGTAGAAGGGGTGAGATCCTATGTGAATCTTGTGCATTGTCTCCTTTTGAGTGCTCTCTAGGGGTCATGGGAGTTGGTGGTTCAGGTGAAATTGATGAAGGGATCTTACTTATCATTGGAGTTGTAGACCTAGTTTTTGGTTGGACTCTCAGGGCTAGTCTCTGGGTAAGTGCAAGAAGATGGGGGGCCAAAAAGGGGTCTTAAGTGGCCACTTTTTTTCTGAAATCAGGAAATACTGGCCTTGGATGAGAAATTGAGCATAGTTACACTCAAAATTTGGAGATGCAACCAAAACATGTTCGTAGTGCTCCGAGTCTACTTTCTAAACTACTATTGTTTTTTGAAAATGGCATAGATTAAGGGGGTTCAAAAGAGGGAGCCACAGAAATTGGTGTTGTTTCTGTCAAAAAAACATAACATAGCATGTTTTGTGGCTCTCTCAAAGGTCAACTTTTTTTTGGTATTTTTAAAATCACTTCAGTGATAAATTAGCTAATAGCATGTAGTTTATGCCTGATTTTTATGATAATTTTTTGATGAATATTTGATTTTTTACTAATTTTCAAAGTGGACACATCTTAAAAAATAGAATTTTGGCCGTGCTACCCCTATAAATTTTGAAAACTAATTGAAAATCATGTTTTTTCTTTTTTTAATATTTGTAGAATGGAGTCTAGTTCTAAATATGTAATTTTTTAAAAATTTCAATGAATAGTTAATTTACAATGAAAAAAAGACCAAACAATAATTTTTGCCCAAAAATGGACACACAAACAAAAGAATTAAAGATGAAAGGCTTAACATTGTTAAAATGTGAAAAAAATCACATCGTCAAATAGCTAAGAGAAAGCCTAACATTACCCAGGGGTTCGATTTGTTCGACCTTGAAACACGTGCAAATCTGAGGGTTAGCGCGAACAAAATTATGTGAAATCTTGAAAAATATGGAAAAACACGTCTATGGATGTTCAAAAGGCACTCCAAGCCTTTGGATTGGAAATCAAAGCAAATCCCAAGCCCAAGGCTTGGGATTCCCAAAGCAAAACATAACGCGAGTGCGTTATAACGCACTCGAGTTATGTTTTGCTTTGCATTTTTCTTTTTCCGCAAAAGTTTGTGCTGCTTGTCATTTTGAAATAATGTGAGCGCATTATAACGCGCTCACGTTATGTTCCCCTTAAATTTTTTTATGTTCAAGGCTATTAATCAGGTATGTATGTATGTATGCCTATATGTATGTATGTATGTATGTATGTATGTTATGTATGCCTGTATATATGTATGTATCTATGTATGCCTATATGTATGTATGTATGTATGCCTATATGTATGTATGTATCTATGTATGCCTATATGTATGTATATATCTATGTATGCCTATATGTATGTATGTATAATGTCGAGGGCAGAGGAGGGGTAGAGATGGGAGTGAGCTAGATAGGGGAGGAGAGGGGTGGATAAGGATTGAGTGATTAAGGTTTAAGGTGAGGGTTGAGCGTTTAGGGATAGGATTTAGAGTTTAGGGATAAGGGATTAGAGTTTAGGACCTTGAGGGATTAGGGTTTAGGGTTGAGGCTTTAGGGATAGCGTTTAGGGTTAAGGGTCGAGGATTAGGGTTAAGGTAGAGTGTTGAGGGTAGAGGGATTAGGGATAGGGTTTAGGGTTGAGGGATTAGGGTTTAAGGTATAGTTTAGTAGTTCTTGTGGATAGAGCCAGTAAACAATGGGAGATTATTTACCTGTTTCATAACAATATACCTCCCCTAAGTGCGGGGTGGACAGCAAGAAACATAGATGTACCCCCAATGCAAAGCTTTTCTCATAATGATCATCCTTCTGACTTCAACTGTTAATTACTCACTGTGGATGTACCATACACAAAGCGTTTCTCATAGTGTGTACACCTATTGGCATAATGAACCCCAGATGGGCCAGAAAAACATGCCATATAACATTACTAACATTAAAAAAGTTCATAGCCATTTTTTTGACATATTCTTGCAACTCAAATATCTTAAGAGAAGAGTGTAAAAAATGATGGGTTTAACAACCTAACATAAGGCAAAGCAATTTTGTTGGGTTTAGGGATAGGGTTTAGGGTTTAGGGTTGAGGGATTAGGGTTTAGGGTTGAGGGATTATGGTTTAAGGTATAATGTTGAGGGTTGAGGGTTTAGGGATAGGGTTTAGGGGTGAGGGATTAGGGTTCAGGGTTGACGGATTAGGGTTTAGGGTTAACGGATTAGGGTTTAATGTTGAGATTTGAGGGTTGAGGGTTAGGGATAGGGTGATGGTCAAGGGATTAGGGTTAAAGTAGAGTGTTGAGAGTAGAGAGGGATTAGGGATAGGGTTTAGAGTTTGAAGGTTTAACGATTGAGGGATTGAGGCTTTAGGACTGAGGGTTAAGGGATTGGGGTTTAAAATATAGTGTTGAGCGTCGAGGGTTTATGGATAGGTTTTAGGGTTTAATTTTTAAGGGTTAAGGGTTGAGGGATAGGGTTAGGGTTTAGGGATTAGGGATTAGGGTTTAAGGTATAGTGTCAAGGGTTGAGGGTTTAGGAATAGGGATAGCATTTAGGGTTTAGGGATGAGGGATTAGGGTTGAGGGTTGAGGGATTAGGGTTTAAGGTATAGTGTCGAGGGTTGAGGGTTTATTGATAGTGTTTAGGGTTGAGGGTTGAGGGATTATGTTTTAGGGTTGATGAATTAGGGTTTAAGGTATAGTGGTTGAGGGTTGAGGGTTTAGGGATAGGGTTTAGGGTTGACGGATTAGGGTTTAGGGTTGACGGATTAGCATTTAATGTCGAGGTTAGGTTAGAGTGTTGAGGGTAGAGGGATTAGGGATAGGGTTTAGGGTTGAAGGTTTAAGGATTGAGGGTTGAGGCTTTAGGGATGAGGGTTTAAGGCTTAGATATAGTGTCAAGTGTTGAGGGTGTAGGGATAGGTGTTAAGTTTTATGGGTTAAGGGTTGAGGATAGGGATTAGGGTTTAAGGTATAGTGTTGAGGGTTGATGGTTTAGGGATAGGGTTTAGGGGTTTGAGGGATTAGGGTTTAGGGTTGATGAGTTAGGGTTTAATGTTGAGAATTGAGGGTTGAGGGATAGGGTTAATGGTCAAGGGATTAGGGTTAAATAAGAGTGTCGAGGGTAGAGGGATTAGGGATAGGGTTTAGGGTTGAAGGTTTAAGGATTTAAGGTTGAGGCTTTAGGGATGAGCGTTAAGGGATTAGGGTTTAAGATATAGTGTCGAGCGTGTAGGGATAGGTTTTAGGGTTCAAGTTGAAGGGTTAAGGGTTGAGGGATCAGAGTTAAGGGTTGAGGGATTAGGGTTTGACGTTGAGGGTTGAGTACATTGAGGTTCAATGGTTAAGGGTCGAGGGATTAGGGTTAAAGTAGAGTGTCAAGGGTATAAGGATTACGGATAGGGTTGGAGGGTTTAGGGATAAGGGATTAGGGTTTATGGTATAGTATCGAGCTCGTTGATGGTCCTAGGATAGGGATAGCGTTTAGGGTTTAGGGATGAGGGATTAGAGTTGAGGTATGACAGATTAGGGTTGAGGGTTGAGGGATTAGGGTTTAGGGATAAGGTTTAGGGTTGAGGGTTGAGGATTAGGGTTTAAGGTATAGTGTTGAGGGTTTAGGGATAGGGTTTAGGGTTGAGGGATTAGGATTTGACATTGAGGGTTGAGGGTTGAGGCTTTAGGGTTTAGGGTTTAGGGATAGGGTTGAGGGTCGAGGGATTAGAGTTAAGGGTTGAGGGATTAGGGTTTGACGTTGAGGGTTGAGTACATTGAAGTTCGAGGGTTAAGGGTTTCGGGATAGGGTTGAGGGTCGAGGGATTAGGGTTAGAGTGTCGAGGGTATAAGGATTAGGGATAGGGTTGGAGGGTTTAGGGATAAGGGATTAGGGTTTAAGGTATAGTATCGAGCTGTTGAGGGTTTAGGAATAGGGATAGCATTTAGGGTTTAGGGATGAGGGATTAGAGTTGAGGGATGATAGATTAGGGTTGAGGGTTGAGGGATTAGGGTTTAGGGATAAGGTTTAGGATTGAGGGTTGAGGGATTAGGGTTTAAGGTATAGTGTTGAGGGTTTAGGGATATGGTTTAGGGTTGAGGGATTAGAGTGAAGGGTCGAGGGATTAAGATTTGACATTGAGGGTTGAGGGTTGAGGCTTTAGGGTTTAGGGTTGAAGGTCGAGGGATCAGAGTTAAGGGTTGAGGATTAGGGTTTGACGTTGAGGGTTGAGTACATTAAGGTTTGAGGGTTAAGGGTTTTGGGATAGGGTTGAGGGTCGAGGGATTAGGGTTAAAGTAGAGTGTCAAGGGTATAAGGATTAGGGATAGGGTTGGAGGGTTTAGGGATAAGGGATTAGGGTTTAAGGTATAGTATCGAGCTGTTGAGGGTTTAGGAATAGGGATAGCATTTAAGGTTTAGGGATGAGGGATTAGAGTTGAGGGATGACAGATTAGGCTTGAGGGTTGAGGGATTAGGGTTTAGGGTTGAGGGTTGAGGGATTAGGGTTTAAGGTATAGTGTTGAGGGTTTAGGGATAGGGTTTAGGGTTGAGGGATTAGAGTGAAGGGTCGAGGGGTTAGGATTTGACATTGAGGGTTGAGGGTTGAGGTTTTAGGGTTTAGGGTTTAGGGATAGGGTTGAGGGTCGAGGGATTAGAGTTAAGGGTTGAGGGATTAGGGTTTGACATTGAGGGTTGAGTACATTGAGGTTCGAGGGTTAAGGGTTTTGGGATAGGGTTGAGGGTCGAGGGATTAGGGTTAAAGTAGAGTTTCGTGGGTATAAGGATTAGGGATAGGGTTGGAGGGTTTAGGGATAAGGGATTAGGGTTTAAGGTATAGTATCGAGCTTGTTGAGGGTTTAGGAATAGGGATAGCATTTAGGGTTTAGGGATGAGGGATTAGAGTTGAGGGATGACAGATTAGGGTTGAGGGCTGAGGGATTAGGGTTTAGGGATAAGGTTTAGGGTTAAGGGTTGAGAGATTAGGGTTTAAGGTATAGTGTTGAGGGTTTAGGATTGAGGGATTAGGATTTGACATTAAGGGTTGAGGGTTGAGGCTTTAGGGTTTAGGGTTTAGGGATAGGGTTGAGGGTCGAGGGATCAAAGTTAAGGGTTGAGGGATTAGGGTTTGACATTGAGGGTTGAGTACATTAAAGTTCGAGGGTTAAGGGTTTCAGGATAGGGTTGAGGGTCAAGGGATTAGGGTTAAAGTAGAGTGTCGAGGGTATAAGGATTAGGGATAGGGTTGGAGGGTTTAGGGATAAGGGATTAGGGTTTAAGGTATAGTATCAAGATGTTGAGGGTTTAGGAATAGGAATAGCATTTAGGGTTTAGGGATGAGGGATTAGAGTTGAGGGATGACGGATTAGGGTTGAGGGTTGAGGGATTAGGGTTTAGGGATAAGGTTTAGGGTTGAAGGTTGAGGGATTAGGGTTTAAGGTATAGTGTTGAGGGTTTAGGGTTGAGGGATTAGAGTGAAGGGTTGAGGGGTTAGGATTTGACATTGAGGGTTGAGGGTTGAGGCTTTAGGGTTTAGGGTTTAGGGATAGGGTTGAGGGTCGAGGGATCAGAGTTAAGGGTTGAGGGATTAGGGTTTGACGTTGAGGGTTGAGTACATTAAGGTTCGAGGGTTAAGGGTTTCAGGCTAGGTTTGAGGGTTGAGGGATTAGGGTTAAAGTAGAGTGTCGAGGGTATAAGGATTAGGGATAGGGTTGGAGGGTTTAGGGATAAGGGATTAGCGTTTAAGGTATAGTATCAAGCCCATTGAGGGTTTAGGAATAGGGATAGTGTTTAGGGTTTAGGATGAGGGATTAGAGTTGAGGGATGACAGATTAGGGTTGAGGGTTGAGGGATTAGGGTTTAGGGATAAGGTTTAGGGTTGAGGGATTAGTGTTTAAGGTATAGTGTTGAAGGTTTAGGGTTGAGGGATTAGAGTGAAGGGTTGAGGGATTAGGATTTGACGTTGAGGGTTGAGGCTTTAGGGTTTAGGGTTTAGGGTTTAGGGATAGGGTTGAGGGTCGAGGGATCAGAGTTAAGGGTTGAGGGTCGAAGGATCAGAGTTAAGGGTTGAGGGATTAGGTTTTGACGTTGAGGGTTGAGGTTCGAGGGTCGACGGTTTAGGGATAGGGTTGAGGGTCGATGGATTAGGGTTAAGGTAGACAAGGAGCAACTGAGAGACATAGAGAGGGGAGAGGTAGAGAGGTGAGGGGGAGAGATAAGTGAGATATAGAACATGAGCTAATGGAACTAGAGGTGAGATATTGTAAAGGTGCTATCGAAGGTGAGATAGGTAAAATATTTATGGATCAATCTATAGCAGGACAAAACATGAGCGCATTATAATGTGCTCGCATTTTGTCCTGCATAGAAATAGTAAAAAAGTGTTGACCCCCATGATCTAGGCCCACATGCTCTGTTTTCATACTAATTCTACACATGCTCCAACAAAAAAGAAGTGCTTTCATGCTGTTGGGAAGTTCACATGCACATTTTACACATTCTACCACCTTTGCATGATCTTTCCACCACTTTTTCTACTTTGCCAACTTGAGAAGGAGGAAATAACATAGTTTTCACACCAAGTTTGATATATATCTATTCAAGTTTCAATTTTTGTAGTGTTGCAATGTTAATTATGATTCAATTTTAGGAATTTAACATTATAGATTGGTTAATAGTATTATTGTTAGTAATTATATTTGAGTGTTATTCAATTTAACATTGAAAAGGAAGCAAGTGGTGAAAAACTCAAATTGTTGAGGAGTTTGATGCAAGAAGAAAAAAACACTACATAATTGGGTACTCTCTCCATTCGAATCTTTGTTTTTTAGGTATGTCAAGTCTTTACATGCATGTTCTTTACATTTTCCTTAATTCTATTTGATTTACTTTATCAAGCTTTATCATACATGTTTAAAATAGACACATTCCCAATCAAGAAAGCAGCCTACAATCTCACATGATGCCATGTATATTTTCTACACTTGGGCTCTTTAATAATTATGTGTAATAAACAGACTTTAACATACCATGATGACAAACTATACAAGAATAAATCCTTACAACATAATAAAAATACAATCCCACTATTATCTTGTATTCATTTCTTAGGAACTAATATTGGTCTCTTTATCATGCTATAGACAAATTCTCCGTCATGTCGAGGAAATGATCAAGAATTAAACCAACACAGGAAGAGATAGAAGCTAAGAATGCAAAGAAAATAGTGGCTATGAGGGAACTTCATGAGAAGAAGAAATTGGACACGATAAATGAAGACATGTCAATTGAAGAGGAACCACAACCATCACAAAGAGATATGGTATTGGCGGCACAAAGAGAATGAATGCAAAAACTTCGTGCTACGAGAGATTTGGATACCATAGTTGGAGACACGTCCTCTACCGCAAGTCAACATGTAGGGACACCATCTACCACATCTCAAGTTGAGAGTACATCATCACTCACATGTGATGAAGGAGGTACACCATCATTTCCACCTCAACCTCAAGGTATGTCATCTATTCCATCTTCGATCGAAGGTATGCCATCTAGCCCATCTCATTTAAATATTGATGAAATTCCTAATGTTGAGATAAATTTACCTAATTTAACACCACCTAGAATTTTGCATAGAAAGCCAAAGTATTTGATTGATATTGATGAGAATATTTTGCAGCCAATGGAAGGTAAGATTCCAAAACGCAGTTGTAGAAGATATGCTCATAAGATTTGGAGATTGTTCTTTGAAAAGTTAAATGAGACTGCAAGATGTCAACTATTCATTGAAATGATGAGAAGTATAAAGTATAGGTCCATCATGAAGATTCTTGGGTTGAGAACATCAGAGGCTTCAAGTAAAAAATCTATTGTCAAGAATCTAATGAGTGCGTATGAGAGTGTGGGTAACACCTCACGCACAAAAGATAGTAATGCAACACGGTGTGTGATTACATCGACTATAGTAAGTAGTCAAACGAGGAAAGATCGTCTCATTAGAAAGACAAGTCAAGAATTGAGAATTAATAGGAAAACTTTATCAAGAGCTGTTGGAAGATGCCAAAGATTTGAGGACACTAATGCCAATGAATTATGGGCGTTCTCGGGAAGACTACCACTAAAAGATAAACCAATTGTTGAAGCATTGAGATCACTAATTGAAGACTTTTGGAAGAATTACACAAGGGTATCTCTGAATCAAAGGGATGTGGTAAGAAGGAGAATCGGTAGTCAGAACCGTGAGCCACATCCAAAGCATTTTTTAGATGAGACTCAAACACAATTTTATGGTAAATTTCTAGAGAAGTATCTTCAAATTAAAATTTGTCAAAGATATTTAGAAATGCTAAAACCTTTCTATGTCAAGATAAATCACACATGCACTACTTGTTGTAGATTACATATTGAATTTTTTAACCATTTTGATGCTTATAGGTCTATACGTTTAGATATGCATACTAATAATGTTTTGTAGCGTTGTGCCATATGTGCCCCACCAACATCTTCAAGAGACTTCATATCAAGAATTTTATGTGAAAGAGAGGAAGGTCAAATATTCTACAAGAAATTATGCTTGGATGGCACATGTCATCGTTGCGGTGGCTTGCAACATTTGCCAATATGTGAACATATGGAAAGAACACATGCCGTTGGAAACGAACTAGTAGAGTTTGGCAAGTATAAAATAGTGGCATACAATACAAAAGATGGTAAAGAAGTAAAGAGGTGTGAATTGGTTATTGAAAAGATTCCAGTGTATCAGTTTATGCCTATATTTCGTGACAGCATAGTGTATGAGTATGCAAGACATGCCCATAGAGCTTGATGGTTGGACTTGCAATTCAAGTTATGCAAGGACACATTTCTAGTTGGTAGCATTGTTTCAGTCATCGACTTTACAGAGAACTACAGTCTAAAGCCACAGTGTGAGGTGCAATCACAATATTACAACTCCACACAGGTTTCTATATTTGTGCACATCACATTCATTCATGCGAATGATAGTACAGAGGATGACAAAAAGATCATAAGGGAGTATAATTTCTATATTAGTGATGATTGCACGCATTCTACGGAGTTCGTGCAAGGTTGCTTTCAGGTGTTCTACAATGATTTGGCTAGAAGGGGCATATCATTCAGTTAGCATATCATATGGTCGGATAACTGTGCGTCACAATTCAAGAACTCGCAAAATTTCTATTGGCTGAGTAGGAGGCATAATTTTATAGGTATTCAGCATATGCGAAACTTTTGTTAGGCTGGGCATGGAAAGGGGGAGCATGATGGTGCAGGAGCATGTATCAAAAGAGCCATAGACTGAGAAGAGTTAAATTATAAAGACAATGTAAAGTTGACAAATGCAAAATTGATTGTCGAGTGGTGTAATGCTTCCATGGGTCCAGGTAATGAAGGTAAGTCTTCAGTTCATAATTTTTTTGGTTGATAGATGATACTAACATTGCACCATATGAGGACTGTTGTTGATAGGGAGGACTCTAGGCTGCCTGCTCTGCATCCTGTAGGTGTACAAGACTGTTGACAACACTAGCCTTCCTACCAATTCAAAGTGCTAAAAGACATACTCCTTGCAGAGATGGAAAACTCTACTTCTCTGCTTGGTGTGGGACACATACATTGTTCTCACTACTTCCCAGATACTGCCTCAATGGCACATAACTTTCTGAGCCCGTTGCCCACCCTTCTCACTCTGTTCAAGGGTCTGGACTGCTTGGTGCTCACTTTCTTTCTCTCTACTTTTCCACCTCTGCAAATCTATTTATCCTACTTGTCTATCTAGCCGGACTCCTCACTGAGCTCGCCTAGAACAAGCATGCATTTCCTCTAGCCGGCAATCCGACCACCACACAAAAAAAACAAACAAAAAGCATGGCTTTGCAAGATGGCCTCCATACTGTACAATGGAACTTGAGGCATCATCAATACAGAGTCATGGTTTGCAAAAGAGAACAAAACTATAGAAACAGAAAGGACTAATCTACTTCAGAATAGTAAACTAAAAACAGAAAAGAAATACTCAAATGATCGAACTACTGAATTTGATTCTTATTCAAAAATTGCCTTTACATCAGAATGCTTCTCCAATTGAAATCTTTTTCTCGTTTCTTCTGCTCCTCCTCATACAGAAAGAATGCTGCATTTTATAAGTATTCCATGTCCATTACAGGACGGTTCCAATTCCAGAACAGTTGGTATTCCAACTGTCGATTCAGCTTTTAAAATTCCATCGCAAGGCCCATACATCACCTAAACATGTGCATTTTTCATTATCGGCAAGATCACATCCATATCTTACCGAAATAGATATTCCCATTACTGTCGACAACACTTCTCTTATCGGCCACCTCCTAATTTCTTTCACCGATATGCTATTCTTTCCGATGGTTAGAAACCATCGCTCAGACTTATACTGTCAGGGTGACTCCTCCGTTGTCCTCCGATATACATACTTACTCCGATGGCCTCAAAGGCTCCTTCAAATTGCACTATCGGCGAGACTAATACCGTCGGTCAAACATTTCCCAACCTCGCCGATGGGAACACTTACGCCGATGCACTCCTTCTATCGGCTTGACCCAGTACTATCGGTGAAGCCTCTAACAAATTCCCCGACGGTGCATTTCACGCTGATATTTCTTGTCGGCGACACCTCACCACAGTCTCCCCGATCGGTATGACCTTCAACCGTCGGCCCACGATCAATTTCTCAGCCCGATGCTTATGCTCGCGCCGATGCCTTCGGCCAACTCCACATCGGTGAAACTCGATGTTTATCACCCCGATCGGTGAGATGATACACTGTCGGCTCACGATTATTTCCTCAGCCCGATGCCAAGGCTCACACCGATGACCCACTTTGGATAAGCAAAAACTTCTTCCCGCCAAGGCTTATCATGCCAAAATGTAATTATAAGAAAATTTCACATCACACCAAAAATGTGCAGTATATACATGGGCTCCGAGCCCTTGGTGCTCCTGCACCAGTTGTACACTAACAGGATCAAATGAGATGCACTCTTTCAGAAGCTTAATTGCAGGTTCATGGAGTATCCATACGCGAAAGATGTCATGCTTTTGTTCTTCCTGTAGAATTCAAGTCTGGGATGAGTGCGAGTCAAAGGAGTGGGTTGACGAATGGCAGTTAAGTTATCTTAGCCCACTTGACACGTATCAACCGCCGACGACACTGGAACTAACACAGATGGAATCATCAGTTGACTTTGACCACATATCAGATTTAGTTTAACCAGGCAATATAGGGCATGTATATGCATCTAATTTCATCTAGTTCAACTAGGTAATGTCATTTTACTTTGTAGTGTTTTTGTAATGTTGACTAATTTCATCTAATTTGCTACACATATCAATGTAGGGCACGTATATGCAGTTATTGCAGATGAAGATAATGAAGAGGGAACAGATTATTACTTATGTCATTGTGTTGAGGCCAAAAAGAAACTGGAGGCCCCTGTTACAGATAGAGAAAACATTGAATACCCTACAGGCTCAGTGGTTATTACTAGAACATGGCTTAGAAGTGTAGACACCCTAAAATGACCATGTCGTTGCACCATTTGCATTTCGTCTAATATGTCGCATCACCTACATTTCAGCATTAATTGAATAATCTAATTATTTAATTAATTTCATTAAATTCTTCTAAATCACATAATTGCAACATTAATTGAATAAATTCTCTTTATTTAATTAATTAAATTCAATTCCTCTATTATTCTTCCACAATTAAATAATTTCAATTATTTAATTAAATCGTTATCCTCTTCCAAAATTCAAATTCATATTAATTAAATAAATCTAATTATTTAATTAATTCATCACAAATTCCCTCTTATCTACAATTAAATAATTTTACATTATTTAATTAAATCAATTATTCTTCTAAATTTAAATAAATCATGCAAATTTATTTAAATTGTCTCAATCCTCTAAAAATAAATAAAATCAAATATTTTATTTATAATCTTCTGTTCCTCTCTCATGCACAAACAATTAAATAAATTTATTTATTTAATTTCAGTTATCTTCCAATTCCTCTTAAAATATCTTGTTAACTCATGTGCACAATCTGTCTTATTTTTAGAACTCTAAAAAAGACAAAATTACAAGTTGAGTTATCTATTCAATCAATTTTGTTTTCATCATATTTTATTAAAAATATCCTTATGGATTGACACATGTCGTGTGCACATTCATCATGGTTATTTGATTTATCTCCTCCATTGATTCTTCTGAATTATCTGGACCATTGATCGATCATGTTTGAAACCTATATAAACCCCCCTCATCTCCTTCACAAATCCTCTTCGACCACTTATTCTCATGCATCTTTTAATAGCGCTTTGAGCATACATCGCATCGATTGAGCAACTTTATGATCTTTGGACATTGATCTTTGAGCACTTTACTTGCTTGTTGCAGCCATGGTTTCGCAGCACTATTGAGCAATCCACATTTATCCAAAGGGAACAATACAAATCTCGGTAAAAACTTTCATAATTCATTGATTTATTGGTAATGGCTTTTATTTAGATTGATTCTCTTTATGTTATTGGGTTTTTGATTTATTAGTTTTGATTTAGTCAATTTTCTTCATACACATTCTGGTACGCCCGGTGGGACCCACTAATCCCTCTTTTTCTTTGAGAAATTGATTTTTTTGAAGTACAATATGGAATAGCGCATCTCGACACAGAAAAGCGCCTTTGGTAGAGCAGTACAACGCTTTCGGGCCATCCCGCAGCGCCTTTGGTAGCACAGAACCGCGCTTTTGGTATTATAGTAAAGCGCACTTAAGAAAATAGCAAAGCACTTTTGGTATAACAGTAAAGCGCTGTTGGTATAATAGTAAAGTGCTTTTGGTTGGGATAACAGGCTTGCAAACTTCAAAATCCCATAACTTTCTCAAAACTTAACGAAATTTGATGTTTTTTTTAAAAATTGCATAGAAAATCATAAGGAATCCATTGGTGATATTTAATCTCTTGTATCTCATCATATTTGTTACCAATTTTATGGATTTCACTTTGGTTTTCTAGGGTTTCTCACTTATTGTTAAGGTTTTGACTTGATTTCTGACATCTTGTTGTTTTCTTTGGAACTAATATCACTTGGTGCAGTGTCTTATCACTTATCAACATCCTAGATCATCACCCAATTATTCAATCATCCTTTGGTCTAGCTTTCTTGACGAAATATTTTTTTTGCAGGCCTATTATTACACGGTGTGTTTGGTAGTACAGTACCGTGTGTTTGGTAGTACAGTAGCTCGCTTTTGGTATAACAGTATCGTGCATTTGGTAGTATAGTACCATGCTTTTCATAGCACATCGCAGCGCTTCTGGTAATACAGTGCATTGCCTCTGGTTTACAGAAAATTGCTTCTGGCAACACAGGACAGCACTTTCAGTTCACAGTAAGTTGCATTCGGTAACACAGTACAATGCTTTCGGTCAAATTGATTTGTTTTTGTTAACTTCTGAGTTTTTGTGGAACTAATTAACTTGTTGCAGCTTCTTATCACTCACACAGAGTGAATAGGTTTTTATAACATGTTCATGCAGGACGAGCATTGAAGAAATCTTGATTTATTGCACTAAGTCTTAGAAACATATTGCCTTCTTAAGGGATAATTGAACAAATCATTTTGGCAATCTAAGTCTTAGGAACATACTGCTCTTCTTAAGGGACAATGGACATGAATGCCAAACACTTCAATTTCATAAGGGACAATTGACAACTACAAACATGTGTGTGCCTAATTTAGTTGCACCTTATTTTTCTTATAACGGGACAATTGAACCTTTGTTTGACGTGCTTGCTCTTACATTTCAGTACTTCCTTTAGAAGGGCCTGCTTTTGGATTGTGCTTCATCCAAAAGGGACGACCCTAAGCGAAGTTTTCCTTTGAACCGCTATATAAGAGGGATAAGGTGAAAGCCAAGTCCTAACCGACGTCAACCTTACCTTGTGGTGCCAAACTGAAAAGAGGTGTACTAGCTCTTTGTGGAAATGATTTTCACATTGAGTGAAGTGTTTGATACTCTTAGTAGGATTGGTTAAAGCTTTTAGTAGCTTGTTGCATTGCTCATAAGGCGTTGGTCCCTCAAAGTTACTAAGAACCATTCTAGATAGTGACTATCTGATCTACCTCTGAACATTGTGGTAATCATCAGTGCAAGGGGAATCAATTTAAGCCCTTAAGATACTCACCATTGGCTCCCTTGAGAAGAGATAGTATTCCCTTGGCCATAAAGCTCTTGTGATCTACTTGAGCTTTCCAACAGGAGGGTGAGATATCCCTACCTATCGTCTCTCGCAAAGATACAAAATATCTGACACCTTTATGGAATGATATTTTTATTGACGGAGTATTAAGCTGTGAGCTGATCTACTACAATGAAACCTTGTCTCTAGGGATAAAAAGTGCTTGTTATTGATTGCAATTGTCTTATACCTGTGGAAACATTGGGCTTTTTGTGAGCCTTGAACACACACTCTCTGTTGTGTCAGTCCTTTTTTGCCACATTGTTTGCTATGTTTTCTCTTGCTAAAGAAAATCCAATCAGAACCATATCCAAATCTATCAAAATTTGCCTTTTACAAACATTAGACACTACTTCAGTGCCTCTGGTATTACAGTAGCTCGCCTTTGGTAGTATAGTAGTTCACCTTTGGTATAACAGTACCTTGCCTCTGGCTAAACCTACTTTCGTGCCCCTAGTATAACAGTAGTGCGCTTTTGGTAACAATAGCTCGCCTTTGGTATAGTAGTAAGTCACCTTTGGTAGCTCAGTCCATCGCCTTTGGTAATATAATAGCATGCTTTTGGATGCACAGTCCTGCGCCTCTGGTCAAACAGTATAGCACCTTTGGTCCAGTAAATTGTGCATCAGAGTTTGTCTTTCTCAAAGCACAAGCAAAATCTCAGCATTACTTTTTGTCCTAGTGTATTCCATGGTAACCACTAGGCTCCAGCAAACTATGAAGTCTAAACAAGTTGCCCCTAGGAAGCGCAAATCGCCTCCTCATACACCGCAATCAGGTCGTCTCAACATTACTCCCAAGGTTACTCCTAGGACACTTGCAGAAAGATCTACCAACTCTCCCAACATGCCGCAACTTGACCAACCAAGCAATCCTCAAGAAGGTAGGGTTCCTTTGGTAAGTACACCTCAATACACCACCGGAATGCCTCAGGACTTTGTTCCACAAGGTTATACCGCAGATCAAGCCCCACCTCAAGAAGAGCGACACTTTGAAATAGGTCAATCCTCTCAAGAAGATGAGCAAGATCTTGATGAATTCATACAAGATCCTAGGGCCATAGCCGCCTTTGACAAAATTCTTAGTGAGAACCAAGATCACTTCTTTCGCTTGCTTGCTGAGCAAGGAGCCAAATTACCTCAAGATTTTGATTTATCCAATCTCAAAGACACAAACAACACCCAAGACACCATAACGGCGGTCCAAACCATGTCAACAGTGACCACGCCCTTACAAGAACAACGCTCAAAAGGGAGAACGATTGCGCAATATAAGAATCCCCTTTATCAAAACCCAACAAGAGAGAGACCCATATCACCACTGTTGACTCCTATGGAAATCTACAAAAACCAACAAGAGACCCTCCAACATCAAGCAGAACTAGCCAAACAGGCCGCTCTAGCTCAATCAAACATACAACAAGCTCCTAAATTGTCCTCACCAATCGCAAGTGGAATATTGGTTACCCCATCACGAATAGGTTTCCCACCAAATTACAATTTGGGGAACAACTATGTAGCCATGCAACAAGGGTCTCAACAAATACCACCTCCTATTTCATCACACTTT
Source organism: Cunninghamia lanceolata (assembly GCA_027924645.1). Lineage (NCBI taxonomy): Eukaryota > Viridiplantae > Streptophyta > Pinopsida > Cupressales > Cupressaceae > Cunninghamia > Cunninghamia lanceolata. Next base: position 3,249,658 of record BSBN01000810.1, on the reverse strand, counting down.
CATGTCTCTCAATCAACTAGAGTCATGCAATCCCAACCATAACATTCTTCTATGCTCATCCTCAATCGACCTCAACCATCATAAAACACATCTACCTATGTCCCTCCACCACTACAATCATCAACGCTAAACTTCTTCAACACCTTACCTATCCACCCTCAACATCCCCAACATCAAGTTTCCCAAAGCTATGTTCCACAATCGCAACCTGGGTAAGTGCAAAAAGATGGGGGGCCAAAAAGTGGCCAAAATAATTTGAAAAAAAATTAAGGCATAACGCGCTCGCGTTATGGCTTGGTAATGACAAGCCACAGGCTCGTCATTACCGAGCCATAACGTGAGCGCGTTATGGGCAGCTATAAATGAAAAAAAAAAGCAACTCAATTTCATTTCACTCCCGTTTTCTCCTCTGCCCGCGGCCTCCAAACCCTCAAAAACGCGCTCGCGTTCTGCAAAACGCCAATCAACGCAAAAATCTTGTCAATTCATTGCCAAAATGCCACCGTGATGTCGAGCACGCCAAAGAGGTGAGTTATCTTTATTTTTTTGTTTGAATTTCTTTCTATATAGGTAGGTTTTTGTTGATTTTTAATGTATATTTCGTTAATTGTCAGGAAATGTTAATGCACCTCCTCCTCCTCCTCCTCCTCAAAATCCACAAAATCCTGAGGAGGAAATACCTGCAGAACAACAACCTCCTCCATTCATTCCTCGCCATGCCCCTGGAACACAAGATAATATAATAAGGCAAATTGAAAACAACAAAAAACAAATTGAAGATATAATTGCAAGGTTGAAAGATCCTTCCACTTCAACCTTGCATAGGTCCACGCTTGTCGAATCTCTTGAGTCTATGTTAACAAATGTAAATTCAATTAGCAAGCAAACAACTAGTTGGACCGATAAAAAGAGAGAGTTTAGAGATTACTATGCAGATAAATTATCATACCAAGATGTCAAAAAATTACAAATTACAAAAGTAGACTTGTGTTCAATTTTCACAAACTCACAAACAAATCAACCTCCACCCATTACATGCAAGAGGTTCCCTATCCATTGGTGCAACAACCAAGCGATAAGGGACAATTTCGGGCAGAGGTGGTGGATGGTTTTTGACCATCCTCCATGCAATAACAATGAGGTCCCGCAATACTTTTTGAGGAAACTCTACTCCGAGTTTGTCCTCAATAAAGTGCCAAACTATTTTGATATGCGGGACTTCCAGGGTAGAGGTGGGGGCTCAGCACAGGATAGACCAGGGGCACGTCTTGACCCACAGCGGGTAGTGAGACGAGTAATCAGCAGACCAGCCCACGAGCATGTTTCTATCCCTTCCATTGTGAAGGAGAGTGTTGAGGTCGATACACTGAGGTCGATTAGTGCCTTGACCCAGAGCATCATAGAGCATGCCGATCCTACAACATAGAGTGGGTTGGGAGATAGTGCGAGGAGTAGGGTCCCACCGCATACTTGCCAGGCTTGCGGGTCAGCCTGTGGTTATGACCCCATGGACAGTCAGGACGTAGGTGCACAGGTTACATCTGCAGCTGAGCAGATGGTGATGACAGATACCCTCCTGAGTGAGACTTTCGGCCTTGATACTCAGGTAAATATTAGCAAGTTTATTGAATTTAATTTATTAAATTTTATTTTTGAAATACAAGATTAACTAATTTAAATTGATGATTTTAATGAAATTTCAGGGTCATAGCGTCGATGTAGTTTTTAGTGGTTCTCCACCTACATTTTTCAGTAGATCATCTACTGTCGAGGTATGTAACTAGTAAACAATTATAAATATTACATGTGAATAGCATCGTTATATGAATGGTATTCTAATTTCTGATTTTGGATGTTGAATAGGTTAACACTGTAGATTTCATGGCAACACCTGCCAGCGGTGGTGGACTTCAAAGCTTTACGGAGGTAATAAAATAAATAGTTTAATGAATGAATTGTACTTACTAAATTTTTGTATGTGATTTGTGTGTTTTATTGTGTGTACTTCCATGTTTAGATGAGTGTGTGTGTATGTTAGGAGCCATGATTTGCATCACTATTATAGTTTTCGTAATTGAATAATGTTGTTTTATTTTCAGATGATGCAGGCTGCGGATACACCTCCCCATGTTCATAGGGCAATGGAGCAGGGTGTGGCCTCTGCGATTCATAGCTCTATGGCATTGACAGGGGTATGAGGCAGATTAGTAAATTTCAATTTACATTCATTGTTATAGTTGTCTATTTTTGAAAAATCAAAACATTATTGATTTGAAGTTTAATTTCTATCTGGATGGTTTCTATAGGACATGACATCACCAGGGCCTTTTCCTGCTACTGAGGCAAGCGAGCAGACAGATTATATGTTAGCGGTAAGTGATTATTTTGTTAAATGTTTCATTTTTTTATAACATGTAATTTCTATATATTAATATCTATACTTTTTTTTGTAACAGGTAAAGGTGCAGGAAGAACTTAATAGGAGGAGTAGCCCTCGGGTTCGTAGTAGACCACCCACATGCATGTCTCCATCCCCTAGAAGATCAAAGGCTGCTCGTGATTTATTCTCTTCACCAGCTAGAGGGGAATGACTTTTTATTGTGTTCCTCTGTTGTATGCCTATATGGCATTTGTGGACATATATTTTGTATTGTACATAGTTGACATTGTATGCCTATATGGCATTCTTGTAAGCCTATATGGCTATTTTGTATATATGTTATACTTATATCGACATATATTGATGTATGCGTATATGGATATTTGGTTAATACAAATCTTTTTTATTGATGGCATCCATACTTGCATTATAAATCCACTTTTGAATGGATATTTGTAGATGGCTACTTCAAATATTTAAAGTCTGATTGTATTACATAGGATGTTTGCATTTTCTTTGATAGGCTTGATAGGCCATGGATTACATGATGGTGTTTGATGGAAAAGTATGGTACTAGAAGACTCTAGTTCATTCTTAATAGGCTTGTGATTGATAATATCTTTGCATGATTGCACTTGATCTTGGATCATGGGCATGTTGTTAGGATTTTGATTGCATTGTGATGTTTGATGGATAGGCATGGTGTAAGTGTAAGATACCCAACTAGTTCTACGAAAAATTTTCCTTACTTAAACACTTTTACTTGCTAACAATTTATCAACTACTTCAATAACATAAAGATATACATCAAGATAACTATTTGAATGAAACAACATTAGAGTTGGGTACTTGTCTTGTTACTTGATTCAATCAACTTGCAATGTCTTATTACATGGAAAATGCTTTCAATAGCATGAAGTACAACTCATTCAATGGAAATGCAAGGACAGGCCTTGAAGCCTTGATGTTACAATGTCTTCCTTACTTGAGCAACATTTGAAGATTTGGAATGTTCAACTCATCACCTCACAAGGTAGGCGCATATTTGAAGGATTTACAGGTTTTTCTGACTTGGGCGCCAAGTTGAGGTGACCTCCTCCTGAAGTTGCGCCTTGTCAACATTAGGCGCCAATTAGAGTTATGGATGCTTTGTATTGTTTCCAAGAGTAGGCGCCAAAACATCATCATTATGAAAGTGTTTTAAATGCTAGGCGCCCAAATGAGCCCTCTGGAGTCTAGGCGCTCCTTTCATGCATTCTGTGTTCTAGGTGCCAATTGAAAGGAGTGGAGAACAGGGCAAGCGCCTTCCAAACTAGGTGTTTCCTTGAGGTGACAAGGACTTAGAAAGTGCGCCTAAGGTGAGCGCCTTGAGTGAAAAGGTCTAACAAACATCTTTGAACCCCCTTTCAAGGTTAGGCGCATTCTGGAGGTGGAAACAAGTAGAAGGTGCGCCTTAGCTTCCTTTGTCAATTCTTGCAAGTCTTTGTTGATTAGGAAGGTGGAATGCTTCATTGTAGAATGAGTGCCTATCTTCTAATGTCCAAACTACTTCTTCTGGCTCACTCTGTGGCTAGGCGCCAGAGCTAAACTGTTCACACAAGGGAGTGCGCCTAGACTCACTTGATGTTTTCTTACTACTTCAACCCCTGGAAGATGTTCCAAGGTGTTCCCTTTTACAAGCACCTGACCTCCCAAGTTCCTTCATGTGCTATTCCTTGAAGGCGCCAAAACTGAGCTCCAGTGCCATGGGATTGTGCCTAACATCTTTGAAGAGTTTCTAAGCCTTTTGCAAGTTGATATCCCAAACTCATCTTCTAGGCGCAACAGGAGCTTTCCAAAGGAGTTTCCAAGTTTTAGACGCCAAGCGAGGTCATGGGTGAATGGAACTGCGCCTTAGGAGATGACTGGATCCTAAGCGTCAGTCTGGAGTTACAGTGGAATTGATATGCGCCTCAACTAGCTTAGGCACCCATTTGAAGTGATTCCTTTAACACTTCTCTGTCAATCTCAACTGCAAGGATGATCTCCTAATCCAATTTTGATCCTCTGGAGATGCAAATAGCTTTACATTTCACTAGGCGCCATCAATGATGATCGTCAACCAAAGCGCATTTCGAAGGTGAGATAGGCAAGTGAGGCGCCAAACTAGTCCTTAAGACTTATCTCCTTCTATCAAGTCAATTTCAACTATGTGAGAGAGTTCTATTCTATTTGCACCTGGGCTAGGAGTTCACCTAAGAGACATCACTTAGCTTTAAAACTTTCAATCTATAGCCATCTGGGCTAGGTGCTCCAATGGAGGATCCTTGAACTCATGCATTGGCGCCTTCTAGTTCTAGGCACCCATTTTGGATGATTCATCCTGATACTAGCGCCCAAAATGACTAGACACTCTTCATCATCCAATTCACTTAGAAGACTCAAGTTGGAGACTTAGTTGTCTATCCATGTTCTCCGGAAGATTCATTGTACCTCTATGCACTATCTCCTTCAAGGCACTCCTTAAAAACATTGGAAGTGCTCAGGACTTACCTTAGTCCAAAGCGCCACAATCCATTCCTTAAAGCACAAAGAATTCTCAAAGGCGCCCCTATTTACCTCTAAGCACTCAAATATCATTTAGATTCAAGGCGCACATTTAGCTCCAAAATGCAAATTTCCATCATCAACCCATCAAGGTGCATCATCTTCCCTTTGTATCCCCTTCAAGGCGCAGACATTCACTTCTTCACACTCAAACTCACTCTCTGGCGCCAGAATAGGTGTATAACTTCAAATAAGGCGCTAATCTTAGGTTTCTAAGTACTTAGTTTGATCTTAAGGCTATCCCTCCTCTAAGCACTCTCTTCAACTCCCTCACTGAAGGCCCTTTGTAAGTTTGGGCGCATTTCATCCCAAGGCGCTTCAACATCATCCAAGGCGCAAATTCACTCTCCAAGACAAGGTGCAAAAAACCCTATCCTAAGGCACTCAAATCTTGCTTCTAGACCTAGGCACACAAACATGAGATTAAGGATCATTCTGGCCACCATCACTTCCCTAAAGGCGCAAAATTGGTGTAGATACATTCCATTTATTAAGGATCATTCTGGCGCCCAAATCTTGTCAAAGCAAAGGATCAATAGGTTCTCTCTAAGGCGCACTCCAGGGTTTGATCTTGCAAGACTTCTCACATCAAAATTTTGACCAAGACACTCAAGGCACTAGTCTTTATCATCTAACCCTACAGTGCACTTACTCATTATGATATACTCCTCAACTTTGTATTCAACCTTGCCCAAGGCGCATATTCACTATAAGGCATTCTCACTTTGTCAAGGCTCAGAGGGCTTCAACTTGCTAAAGGGTAGAGGTCTAGGCACATATCTGACTTGAAGCTCAAGGCGCTCCAACCCTCTTGCTCTGGAATTCCTTCTAGGCACTAAGTGACTTCTCCAATTCCTTGAAAACATTTGAAGTGTTTTACCTTCTCAAGGTGCTCCTTCGAACTTGACTCCAAGGTGTTATAATCTCAAAGGTGCTGACATCATCTCAACCAAAGGCGCTCAATGATTCATCCCATATCTAGGCGCTAAAACACTTAATCAACCAAGTCATTCAAGGCGCCATTCAGTAAACTCATCTTCCATGATATTCCTATCAAGGCGCATATCACTTCTCTCATGGGCTTTAGGTGCTCAGTTGAGTGTTTCAATACTACTTAGGTGCCAAATTCATTTTAATGCACCAAACACAAAGAGCTTTCAAACACTGGGCGCTCACAAAGAGTCTTCCAACCTTGGGCGCTAAATTAGGTCTTTGCAACTATCCAAGGCGCATATCTTCATTTGAACAACTTATGGTGCCAAGACAACTTCTCATTAGGGCGCTCAAAACACTTGTGTTTACATTTGAAGTGCTTTACCTTCTTAAGGTGCTCCAGACTAACCTGACTCCAAGGCGCTCCATCATCATCCTTAAGGCGCTAAAAACATCATCTCCACTCTAGGCAAAAACATCATCCAACTCCTTAAGGCACTTCACTGTCAAAGTCTGAAGGCGCTCTACCTAGACCTTTCCCCTAGGCGCTAGAACTCCTAAGCGCTCACCAGATAACTCTCTTCTTCAAGGCGCAAATCTTCCTATACTATGATTGCCTCTAAAACGCCGATTAACGTGATGTGAGGGTGCAAAGGCTACTCCAATCCTCAGTGAGTGCCTAGTTTAAACAAGGAGAAATAAAGCATTCAAAACTATCCAAACGATCATCCCCTTCCTAATGTCTTCACTGCTCCGGAAAACCTTGGCCAAAATGACACATAACAACTCCTATGAGCGCCCTTATGCCCTAGGATCATCTAGTTTGTGCGTCTTGTAATGAGGAGTTCATGTAAGTTTGGAATGAGCGCCTTGAATAAGTGTAAACTAGCCTAGAGAAGGGTATGTGTGCCTTGAGCACCTTGAGCATTCCAGAGGTAACTGTGCGACTAGAACAATATGAGCGCTCATGATGATGATTAACGCCCTGATGAGACTATGAGCGCCTTGTTCAGGAGATACCTTGTTTGATCATAAAATGCGCCTTGAGTCTTTGCAAGAAGAAGAAACATTACAAAGTCAATCAAATGAGTTACAAGTACCATACATCCAATTGCAAGGAGTGAACCACCTTAAGGAAAAATAGTTCTCTTGAAGTTACTTGAAATGTCAAAAGGTTTAGCGCCTCCAAGTAAGGTCAGAGGTGAGGTTAGAGGTGAAATGTGCCTTTGGACCATTCTGGCGCCTTGGATGAAGAACCTATATCTTGAGCCCAAGAGGTAAAATTTGTGCCTTAGTGGATTTGGAGAGTTACAGAGATTAGAGAAAAGCGCCTTGAAGACAGAGTTGTTCAAGGTGCATGTGTGATTTGGTCAAAAACAGGCGCCTAGAGTGAATAGGCTTTCATCCTGACTTAATACACTGCCTCCTTCTGATGATTTTTGGGGCAGCAGAAAACCTTTCACCACGGGCAAATGTCTCAGAGCTATAAAAAATCGAGAGAGGTTATTGTAGAGGCACTCTACGTGATCCCGTTGCCTCAGACAGAATGTTTCTAAGTGACACGGTTTTCGAGTAACATCTCGTCAAAGATTGCTGCCTTTTTGCACTTTGGACTCTTCAGGGATATCGTCGGTACAATGTAGCTCCGACTGTTTCGACATGTTTGGGTGAAAAATAGGACCATGCCTAGCATAAATGTACCCATTCGGACGCGTTGGAACAGTCAGTTTGGTCGCATCAGGAGCAGGACGAAAGTTACACCCCTTTGCAACTTTACACTGCCTCCTTCTGACGATTTTTGGGGAAATAGAAAACCTTTCACCACGGGCAAATGCCTCAGAGCTATAAAAAACCAAGAGAGGTTATTGTAGAGGCACTCTATGTGATCCCGTTGCCTAGACGGAATGTTTCTAAGTGACACAGTTTTCGAGTAACATCTCGTCAAAGATTGCTACCTTTTTGCACTTTGGACTCTTTAGGGATATCGTCGGTACAGTGTAGCTCCGACTGTTTCGACATGTTTGGGTGAGAAATAGGACCATGCCTAGCATAAATGTACCCATTCAGACGCGTTGGAATAGTCAGTTTGGTCGCATCAGGAGCAGGACGAAAGTTACACCCCTTTGCAACTTTACACTGCCTCCTTCTGACGATTTTTGGGGAAACAGAAAACCTTTCACCACGGGCAAATGCCTCAGAGCTATAAAAAACTGAGAGAGGTTATTGTAGAGGCACTCTACATGATCCCGTTGCCTCAGACGGAATGTTTCTAAGTGACATGATTTTTGAGTAACATCTCGTCAAAGATTGCTGCCTTTTTGCACTTTGGACTCTTCAGGGATATCGTCGGTACAATGTAGCTCCGACTGTTTCGACATGTTTGGGTGAAAAATAGGACCATGCCTAGCATAAATGTACCCATTCAGACGCGTTGGAACAGTCAATTTGGTCGCATCACGAGCAGGACGAAAGTTACACCCCTTTGCAACTTTACACTGCCTCCTTCTGACGATTTTTGGGGCAACAGAAAACCTTTCACCACAGGCAAATGCCTCAGAGCTATAAAAAACTGAGAGAGGTTATTGTAGAGGCACTTTATGTGATCCCGTTACCTTAGACGAAATGTTTCTAAGTGACACAATTTTTGAGTAACATCTCGTCAAAGATTGCTACCTTTTTGCACTTTGGACTCTACAGGGATATCGTCGGTACAGTGTAGCTCCGACTGTTTCGACATGTTTGGGTGAGAAATAGGACCATGCCTAGCATAAATGTACCCATTCAGACGCGTTGGAATAGTCAGTTTGGTCGCATCAGGAGCAGGACGAAATTTACACCCCTTTGCAACTTTACACTGCCTCCTTCTGACGATTTTTGGGGAAACAAAAAACCTTTCACCACGGGCAAATGCCTCAGAGCTATAAAAAACTGAGAGAGGTTATTGTAGAGGCACTCTACATGATCCCGTTGCCTCAGACGGAATGTTTCTAAGTGACACAGTTTTCGAGTAACATCTTGTCAAAGATTGCTGCCTTTTTGCACTTTAGACTCTTCAGGGATATCGTCGGTATAATGTAGCTCCGACTGTTTCGACATGTTTGGGTGAAAAATAGGACCATGCCTAGCATAAATGTACCCATTCGGATGCGTTGGAACAGTCAGTTTGGTCGCACCAGGAGCAGGACGAAAGTTACACCCCTTTGCAACTTTACACTGCCTCCTTCTGACGATTTTTGGGGAAACAAAAAACCTTTCACCACGGGCAAATGCCTCAGAGCTATAAAAAACCGAGAGAGGTTATTGTAGAGGCACTCTACGTGATCCCGTTGCCTCAGACGGAATGTTTCTAAGTGACACGATTTTCAAGTAACATCTCGTCAAAGATTGCTGCCTTTTTGCACTTTGGACTCTTCAGGGATATCGTCGGTACAATGTAGCTCCGACTGTTTCGACATGTTTGGGTGAAAAATAGGACCATGCCTAGCATAAATGTACCCATTCGGACGCGTTGGAACAGTCAGTTTGGTCGCATCAGGAGCAGGACGAAAGTTACACCCCTTTGCAACTTTACACTGCCTCCTTCTGACGATTTTTGGGGAAACAGAAAACCTTTCACCACGGGCAAATGCCTCAGAGCTATAAAAAACAAAGAGAGGTTATTGTAGAGGCACTCTACGTGATCCTGTTGCCTTAGACGGAATGTTTCTAAGTGACACAATTTTCGAGTAACATCTCGTCAAAGATTGCTGCCTTTTTGCACTTTGGACTCTTCAGGGATATCGTCGGTACAATGTAGCTCCGACTGTTTTGACATGTTTGGGTGAAAAATAGGACCATGCCTAGCATAAATGTACCCATTCAGATGTGTTGGAACAGTCAGTTTGGTCGCATCACGAGCAGGACGAAAGTTACACCCCTTTGCAACTTTACACTGCCTCCTTCTGACGATTTTTGGGGAAACAGAAAACCTTTCACCACGGGCAAATGCCTCAGAGCTATAAAAAACCAAGAGAGGTTATTGTAGAGGCACTCTACGTGATCCCGTTGCCTCAGACGGAATGTTTCTAAGTGACACGGTTTTCGAGTAACATCTCGTCAAAGATTGCTACCTTTTTGCACTTTGGACTCTTCAGGGATATTGTTGGTACAATGTAGCTCCGACTGTTTCGACATGTTTGGGTGAAAAATAGGACCATGCCTAACATAAATGTACCCATTTGGACGCGTTGGAACAGTCAGTTTGGTCGCATCAGGAGCAGGACGAAAGTTACACCCCTTTGCAACTTTACACTGCCTCCTTCTAATGATTTTTGGGGAAACAGAAAACCTTTCACCACGGGCAAATGCCTTAGAGCTATAAAAAACCAAGAGAGGTTATTGTAGAGGCACTCTACATGATCCCGTTGCCTCAGACAGAATGTTTCTAAGTGACACGGTTTTCGAGTAACATCTCGTCAAAGATTGCTGTCTTTTTGCACTTTGGACTCTTCAGGGATATCGTCGGTACAATGTAGCTCCGACTGTTTCGACATGTTTGGGTGAAAAATAGGACCATGCCTAGCATAAATGTACCCATTCGGACGCGTTGGAACAGTCAGTTTGGTCGCATCACGAGCAGGACACCAAAAATACAAAAGTTGCTTTGTGCAACTTGACAACATTGACACTTTTTTGCAACATGACTCAAAGACTCAAACTGACCCCAAATGACTCAAAGCGACTTAAAATCACCTTGATTATAGAGTTCGAGGCGTCCTTATCATTCATTCATTATGAGCGCCTTGGGAGAATGGTATATAAGTCATCATCATGATTGGGCGCCCTGGATCCAGAGTGTTGGAGAGATCATCAAATGGTGTCTAGTAGGGTGAGTTATGAGTTTGGTCACATCAGGAGCAGGACACCAAAAATGCATAACATGATGATGTAAAAATGTGTACATATGTGTAAAAATGCAGGAGGAAATAAAAAAAGACAAACCTTACAAATTAATGTGCATACTTACAACTCAATGTAACATAACTTTACAAAATCAATGTGAATACTTACAAATTAATCCAATGAACCATCTGGATCTGCTCTACTCTTTATTGTGTCAAGTATTGCTTCATGGTCAGACTCACGCACCTTCCACAATATTTTGTTCAAAGGTCTACCCCGATACTTTATCAAATGAACATTGGATGCCACGACAAGGTTCGAGTAATGAAGAATCTTTCGAAGCATGTCAAAGTCCTGAAATAGCCAAATATTAACACTCTTATGTGGGTACCTTCTAAGCCATGTTCCAGTAATAACCACTGATCCTGTAGGGTATTCGATGTTTTCTCCATCTGTAACAGGGGCCTCCAATTTCTTTTTGGCCTCAACACAACGACATAAGTAATAATCTGTTCCCTCTTCATTATCTTCATCTGCAATAACTGCATATACGTGTCCTACATTGATATGTGTAGCAAATTAGATGAAATTAGTCAACATTACAAAAACACTACAAAGTAAGATGACATTACCTGGTTGAACTAGATGAAATTAGATGCATATATGTGCCCTATATTACCTGGTTGAACTAAATCTGATATGTGGTCAAAGTCAACTGACGATTCCATCTGTGTTAGTTCCAGTGCCGTCGGGGGTCGATACGTGTCAAGTGGGCTAAGATAACTTAACTGCCATTCGTTAACCCACTCCTTTGACTCGCACTCATCCCAGACTTGAATTGTACAGGAAGAACAAAAGCATGACATCTTTCGTGTATGGATACTCCATGAACCTGCAATTGAGCTTCTAAAAGAGTGCATCTCATTTGATCCTATCAATGTACAACAATCCTCATATGGTGCAACGTTAGTATCATCTATCAACCAAAAAAATCTACGAACTAAAGACTTACCTTCATTACCTGGACCCATGGAAGCATTACACCACTCGACAATCGATTTTGCATCTGTCAACTTTGCATTGTCTTTATACTTTAACTCTTCTCGTGCTATGGCTCTTTTGATACATGCTCTTGCACCATCATGCTCCCCCTTTCCATGCCCGGCCTCACAAAAGTTCCACATATGTTAAATACCTGTAAAATTATGCCTCCTACTCAGCCAATAGAAATTCTGCGAGTTCTTGAATTGTGATGCACAATTATCTGACCATATGATATGCTGACTGAACGATATGCCCCTTCTAGCCAAATCATTGTAGAACACCTGAAAGCAACCTTGCACAAACTCTGTAGAATGCGTGCGATCATCACTAATATAGAAATGATACTCCCTTATGATCTTTCTGTCATCCTCTGTACTATCATTCGCATGAATGAATGCGATGTGCACAAATATAGAAACCTGTGTGGAGTTGTAATATTGTGATTGCACCTCACGCCGTGGCTGTAGACTGTAGTTCTCTGCAAAGTCAATGACTGAAACAATGCTACCAACCGGAAATGTGTCCTTGCATAACTTGAATTGCAAGTCCAACCATCGAGCTCTATGGGCATGTCTTGCATACTCATACACTATGCTGTCACGAAATATAGGCATAAACTGATACACTGGAATCTTTTCAATAACTAATTCACACCTCTTTGCTTCTTTACCATCTTTTGTATTGTATGCCACTGTTTTATACTTGCCAAACTCTACTAGTTCATTTCCAACCGCATGTGTTATTTCCATATGTTCACATATTGGCAAATGTTGCAAGCCACCGCAACGATGACATGTGCCATCCAAGCATAATTTCTTGTAGAATATTTGACCTTCCTCTCTTTCACATAAAATTCTTGATATGAAGTCTCTTGAAGATGTTGGTGGGGCACATATGGCACAACCCTGCAAATCATTGTTAGTATGCATATCTAAACATATAGACCTATAAGCATCAAAATGGTTAGAAAATTCAATATGTAATCTACAACAACAAGTAGTGCATGTGTGATTTATCTTAACATAGAAAGGTTTTAGCATTTCAAAATATCTTTGACAAATTTTAATTTGAGGATACTTCTCTAGAAATTTACCATAAAACTGTGTTTGAGTCTCATCCAAAAAATGCTTTGGATGTGGCTCGCGGTTCTGACTACCAATTCTCCTTCTTACCACATCCCTTTGATTCAGAGATACCCTTGTGTAATTCTTCCAAAAGTCTTCAATTAGTGATCTCAATGCTTCAACAATTGGTTTATCTTTTCGTGGTAGGCTCCCCGAGAACGCCCATAATTCATTGGCATTAGTGTCCTCAATTCTTTGGCGTCTTCCAGCGGCTCTTGATAAAGTTTTCCTATTAATTCTTAATTCTTGACTTGTCTTTCTAATGAGACGAGCTTTCCTCGTTTGACTACTTACTATAGTCGATGTAATCACACGCCGTGTTGCATTACTATTTTTTGTGCGTGAGGTGTTACCCACACTCTCATACGCACTCATTAGATTCTTGACAATAGATTTTTCACTTGAAGCCTCTGATGTTCTCAACCCAAGAATCTTCATGATAGACCTATACTTTATACTTCGCATCATTTCAACGAATAGTTGACATCTTGCAGTCTCATTTAACTTTTCAAAGAACAATCTCTAATTCTTATTAGCATATCTTCTACAAGTGCGTTTTGGAATCTTACCTTGCATTGGCTGCAAAATATTCTCATCAATATCAATCAAATACTTTGGCTTTCTATGCAAAATTCTAGGTGGTGTCAAGTTAGGTAAATTCATCTCAACATTAGGAATTTCATCAATATTTAAATGAGATGGGTTAGATGGCATACCTTCGATCGAAGATGGAATAGATGACATACCTTGAGGTTGAGGTGGGAACGATGGCGTACCTCCTTCATCACATGTGAGTGATGATGTACTCTCAACTTGAGATGTGGTAGATGGTGTCCCTACATGTTGTCTTGCGGTAAAGGATGTGTCTCCAACTATGGTATTCAAATCTCTCGTACCACGAAGTTTTTGCATTCGTTCTCTTTGTGCCGCCAATACCATATCTCTTTGTGATGGTTGTGGTTCCTCTTCAATTGGTATGTCTTCATTTATCATGTCCAATTTCCTCTTCTCACGAAGTTCTCTCATAGCCATTGCTTTCTTTGCATTCTTAGCTTCTATCTCTTCCTGTGTTGGTTTAATTCTTGATCGTTTCCTCGGCATGACGGAGAATTTGTCTGTAGCATGATAAAGAGACCAATATTAGTTCCTAAGAAATGAATACATGATAATAGTGGGATTGTATTTTTTTTATGTTGTAAGGATTTATTCTTGTATAGTTTGACATCATGGTATGAACTAAGGTTTGTTTATTACACATAATTATTAAAGAGCCCAAGTGTAGAAAATATACATGGCATCATGTGAGATTGTAGGTTGCTTTCTCGATTGGGAATGTGTCTATTTTAAACATGTATGATAAAGCACGATAAAGTAATTCAATCCGAAATAAGGAAAATGTAAAGAACATGCATGTAAAGACTTGACATACCTAAAAAACGAAGATTTGAATGGAGAGAGTACCCAATTATGTAGTGTTTTTATCTTCTTGCATCAAACTCCTCAACAATTTGAGTTTTTCACCACTTGCTTCCTTTTCAATGTTAAATTCTTAAAATTGAATCATAATTAACATTGCAATACTACAAAAATTGAAATTGAATAGATATATATCAAACTTGGTTTGAAAACTATGTTATTTCCTCCTTCTCAAGTTGGCAAAGCAGAAAAGGTGGTGGAAAGATCATGCAAAGGTGGTACAATGTGTCAAATGTGCATGTGAACTTCCCAATAGCATGAAAGCACTTATTTTTTGTCGGAGCACGCACAGAATCAGTAAGAAAATAGAGCATGTGGGCCAAGATCACGGGGGTAACCACTTTTTTACCGTTTCAGTAGAAAGATAAAACACGAGCGCGTTATAACGCGCTCGCGTTTTGTCCTGCTGTAGATCCCTAAACCCTCAACTCTAATCCCTTAACCCTTAACCCTCAATGTCAAATCCTAATACCTCAACCCTCAGTGTCAAATCCTAATCCCTCAATGTCAAATCCTAATCCGTCAACCCTCCAACCCTATCCCTAATCCTTACAACCCTCAACCCTTAAATCTGATCCATCAACCCTCAACATCAAACCCTAATCCCTCAACCCTAATCTGTCATCCATCATCCCTCAACTCTAATCCCTCATTCCTAAACCCTAAATGCTATCCCTATTCCTAGACCCTCAACAGGATCGATACTATACCTTAAACCCTAATCCCTCTACCATCGACACTCTTATTTAACCCTAATCCCTTGACCATTAACCCTATCCCTCAACCTCAACCCTCAACCCTCAACTCTCAACATTAAACCCTAATTCATCAACCCTAAACCCTAATCCCTCAAACCTAAACCCTATCCCTAAACCATCAACCCTCAACACTATACCTTAAACCCTAATCCCTCAACCCTAACCCTAAACCTTGTCCCTAAACCCTAATCCCTCAACCCTCAACCCTAATCTGTCATCCGTCATCCCTCAACTCTAATCCCTCATTCCTAAACCCTAAATGCTATCCCTATTCCTAGAACCTCAACAGGCTCGATACTATACTTTAAACCCTAATCCCTCTACCATCGACACTCTTATTTAACCCTAATCCCTTGACCATTAACCCTATCCCTCAACCTCAACCCTTAACCCTCAACCCTCAACCCTCAACTCTCAACATTAAACCCTAATTCATCAACCCTAAACCCTAATCCCTCAAACCTAAACCCTATCCCTAAACCATCAACCCTCAACACTATACCTTAAACCCTAATCCCTCAACCCTCAACCTTATCCCTAAACCCTAATCCCTCAGCCCTTAACCCTAATCCCTCATCCCTCAACTCTAATCCCTCATCCCTAAACCCTAAATGCTATCCCTATTCCTAAACCCTCAACAGACTCGATACTATACCTTAAACTCTAATCCCTTATCCCTAAACCCTCCAACCCTATCCCTAATCCTTATACCCTCCACACTCTACTTTAACCCTAATTCCTCGACCCTCAACCCTATCCCTAAACCCTTGACCCTCGAACCTCAACCCTCAACCCTCAACATCAAACCCTAATCCCTCAACCCTTAACTCTGATCCCTCGACCTTCAACCCTGATCCTAAACCCTAAACCCTCAACGCCAAATTCTAATCCCTCAACCCTTCACTCTAATCCCTCAACCCTAAACCCTATCCCTAAACTCTCAACACTATACCTTAAACCCTAATCCCTCAACCCTAACCCTAAACCTTGTCCCTAAACCCTAATCCCTCAACCCTCAACCCTAATCTGTCATCCATCATCCCTCAACTCTAATCCCTCATTCCTAAACCCTAAACGCTATCCCTATTCCTAGAACCCCAATAGGCTCAATACTATACTTTAAACCCTAATCCCTCTACCATCGACACTCTTATTTAACCCTAATCCCTTGACCATTAACCCTATCCCTCAACCTCAACCCTCAACCCTCAACCCTCAACCCTCAACCCTCAACTCTCAACATTAAACCCTAATTCATCAACCCTAAACCCTAAACCCTATTCCTAAACCAACAACCCTCAACACTATACCTTAAACCCTAATCCCTCAACCCTCAACCTTATCCCTAAACCCTAATCCCTCAACCCTCAACCCTAATCCCTCATCCCTCAACTCTAATCCCTCATCCCTAAACCCTAAATGCTATCCCTATTCCTAAACCCTCAACAGACTCGATAGTATACCTTAAACTTTAATCCCTTATCCCTAAACCCTCCAACCCTATCCCTAATCCTTATTCCCTCCACACTCTACTGTAAACCTAATTCCTCGACCCTCAACCCTTTCCCTAAACCCTTGACCCTCGAACCTCAACCCTCAACCCTCAACATCAAACCCTAATCCCTCAACCCTTAACTCTGATCCCTCAACCTTCAACCCCGATCCTAAACCCTAAACCCTCAACGCCAAATTCTAATCCCTCAACCCTTCACTCTAATCCCTCAACCCTCAACCCTCAACTCTCAACATTAAACCCTAATTCATCAACCCTAAACCCTAATCCCTCAAACCTAAACCCTATTCCTAAACCATCAACCCTCAACACTATACCTTAAACCCTAATCCCTCAACCCTCAACCCTAAACCTTATCCCTAAACCCTAATCCCTCAACCCTCAACCCTAATCCCTCATCCCTCAACTCTAATCCCTCATCCCTAAACCCTAAATGCTATCCCTATTCCTAAACCCTCAACAGACTCGATACTATACCTTAAACTCTAATCCCTTATCCCTAAACCCTCCAACCCTATCCCTAATCCTTACACCCTCCACACTCTACTTTAACCCTAATCCCTTCAATCTCAACCCTATCCCTAAACCCTTGACCCTCGAACCTCAACCCTCAACCCTCGACGTCAAACCCTATTCCCTCAACCCTTAACTCTGATCCCTCATCTCTCAACCCTAACCCTAAACCCTAAACCCTATCCCTAAACCCTCAACACTATACCTTAAACCCTAATCCCTCAGCCCTCAACCCTAAACCTTATCCCTAAACCCTAATCCCTCAACCCTCAACCCTAATCTGTCATCCCCCAACTCTAATCCTTCATCCCTAAACCCTAAATGCTATCCCTATTCCTACACCCTCAACAGAATCGATACTATACCTTAAACCCTAATCCCTTATCCCTAAACCCTCCAACCCTATCCCTAATCCTTATACCCTCCACACTCTACTTTAACCCTAATTCCTCGACCCTCAACCCTATCCCTAAACCCTTGACCCTCGAACCTCAACCCTCAACCCTCAACGTCAAACCCTAATCCCTCAACCCTTAACTCTGATCCCTCGACCCTCAACACTATACCTTAAACCCTAATCCATATCCCTCAACCCTTAACCCTTAAAACTTAAACCCTATCCCTACACCCTCAACACTTGACACTATATCTTAAGCCTTAAACCCTCATCCCTAAAGCCTCAACCCTCAATCCTTAAACCTTCAACCCTAAACCCTATCCCTACTCCCTCTACCCTCGACACTCTAGCCCTAACCTCGACATTAAATGCTAATCCGTCAACCCTAAACCCTAATCCTCAACCCTCAACCCTCAACCCTCAACACTATACCTTAAACCCTAATCCCTCAACCCTCAACCCTAAACCTTATCCCTAAACCCTAATCCCTCAACCCTCAACCCTAATCCATCATCCCTCAACTACAATCCCTCATCCCTAATCCCTAAATGCTATCCCTATTCCTAAACTCTCAACAGACTTGATACTATACCTTAAACCCTAATCCCTTATCCCTAAACCCTCCAACCCTATCCCTAATCCTTACACCCTCCACACTCTACTTTAACCCTAATCCCTCGACTCTAAACCCTTGACCCTTGAACCTCAACCCTCAACCCTTAATGTCAAACCCTAATCCCTCAACCCTTAACTTTGATCCCTCGACCCTCAACCGTAATTTGTCAACCCTCATCCCTAAACCTTAAACGCTATCCCTATTCCTAGACCCTCAACGGGCTCGATACTATACTTTAAACGCTAATACCTTATCCGTAAACCTTCCAACTCTATCCCTTATGCCTTAACCCTCATGATTAATAGCCTTGAATGTAAAAAAAAATTGAGTGGGACATAACGCGAGCGCGTTATAACGCGCTCGCGTTATATCAAACATGGCAAAAGACAGACTTGCGGGAAAGAAAAATGCAAGGCAAAACATAACGCGAGCGCGTTATAACGCGCTCGCGTTATTTCTTGCTTTGGGAATCCCAAGCCTTGGGCTTGGGATTTGCTTTGGATTTCCAACCCAAAGGCTTGGAGTGCCTTATGAACAGTCACAGACGTGTTTTTCTGTATTCTTCAAAATTTCACATAATTTCGTTCGTGCTAACCCTCAGATTTGCACGTGTTTCAAGGTTGAACAAATCAAACACATGGGTAATGCTAGGCTTTCTCTTAGCTATTTGACGATGTGATTTTTTTCACATTTTAACAATGTTAAGCCTTTCATCTTTAATTTCTTTTGTTTGTGTGTCCGTTTTTATGCAAAAACCACTGTTTGGTCTTTTTTTCATTGTAAAATAACTATTCTTTCAAATTTCAAAAAAATTACATATTTAGAAACTAGACTCCATTCTACAAATATTAAAAAAATAAAAAAATAATTTTCAATTAGTTTTCAAAATTTATAGGGGTAGCACGGCCAAAATTCTATTTTTTAGGATGTGTCCACTTTAAAAATTAGTAAAAAATCAAATATTCATCAAAAAATTATCAGAAAAATCAGGCATAAACTACATGCTATTAGCTAATTTCTCACTGAAGCGATTTTAAAAATACCAAAAAAAAGTTGACCTTTTGAGGGAGCCACAAAACATGCTATGTTATGTTTTTTTGACAGAAACAACACCAATTTCTGTGGCTCCCTCTTTTGAACCCCTTAATCTATGCCATTTTCAAAACAAAATAGTAGTTTAGAAAGTAGACTCGGAGCACTACGAACATTGTTTTGGTTGCATCTCTAAATTTTGAGTGTAACTATGCTCAATTTCTCATCCAAGGCCAGTATTTCCTGATTTTAGAAAAAAAGTGGCCACTTAAGACCCCCTTTTGGCCCCCCATCTTCTTGCACTTACCCACCTAACCCAACGAACTTTAGCTTTCCTCCACCAAACTCCTTCCTTCAACCATCTCAAAGCCTACATTCTTACCTAGCACCACCCCCATCTCCTCCGAATCAAAACATCCAATTCCAACCCAATCTAAACCCAACGTACAACACATACGACCCCAACCAATCGTACGACCCTTATAACACCAATGCCCATGGATTACACTACAATCTCCCGTATGGGCATCAACAACCACTTCTTGGACAATAGGAGATGTTTCCAACCCCTCCCACAATGATGGAGCTAAAAATCACGGAAGTTCAACAGCAGCTATCTGATCTTACATTTGGCCACACCAAGAAGACCTTCTCTTTGGAGGAAGTGTGTCCCTATCCTTTTGATCGGTCATTACCCATGATCCCTTTTCCTCAAAATTTCACTATTCCCAAGTTTGATAAATACAAAGGAAAAGGTGACCCAAAAGACCATCTCAGGGAATTCTATCTCACTTGCTTCGAGGTCTCACATAACGACACATATCTTATGTGTCTCTTTCCTCACAGTCTTGGAGGTCAAGCTATAGAATGGTTCTCACACCTACCCACGGGTATCAAATCCTTTAACGAACTTGCAGAGAAATTTGCCACTCATTTATCCTACAATGCAGAGCATGAGATTTCCATGACTGATCTATGCAACAATAAATAGAAAAATGGAGAAACCTTCATTTCTTCCCTTCAATGATGGAGACAAATGGCTAGCAAATTCCCATTTAAGATACCCGAAAAGTAGCTTGTTAGCATATTTGTGTAGAATCTCAACCAAGAGTTGGGTTTCCACTTGCAAATCCTTAGTGCTACAACCTTCAACGAAATTACCTACAAGGGAATCAACATTGAGAAAGCCCTCATTGCTAAGGGTGTGGTCAAAATCTTCAAAGAAATGAAAGACAATACTCCTCATCAACAGACAAATGATAAACCAAAGTTTTGGAACAAGAATAAAAACATGGTCAATGATGGGGTGGTCGATTCTAAACATGTCCAAACCTTGCAAATGCCGCTATAGCTTTCCAAACCAAGTCAAGCTCCACCTCAACAACAGCAACAACAAAGACAACCTTATCAAAACCAGCAACAATGACAACAAGAGCGACCTCAACAAGATTACCCTCCGCAGTATCAATTCACTCCCTTGGGAGAGCCCATAGAATCGGTCCTACAAAAGCTGTTACACAAAGGGCTCATCACCTTACCCGATGCTCCCCCATATGGCGAACTAGTTTACAAAACCGCATGTTACAGAGACAATGAATATTGTGAGTTCCATAGGAGCAAAGGGCACAGAACTGCATCATGCATGAAACTCAAGCATCTAATCCAAAATCTATTCAAAGGCAACCAAATCTCTTTTGAAGATGAACCACCAGCTCAACACACAAACAAGGACCTCAACATGTATAAGGAACCATTCCCTCACCATGGTCTACCTCCTCCGCAGGATAAAGGTAAAGGTGTCAATCATGCTTCCACTTCCTTTGACTCCATTGTCAGTCGTTTTGAGGAGAGTCGAGTGTCTACCCTCACAATCAAAGGCAACTTTATGGATTGCGCTGTTACAACTCGTCGTGGTCATGTCACCATTCGTGGTCCTACACCAAGTCTCCCAACTCATTCTGATTATAATCTTGTCAAACATCTAGGGAAAACACCAGCACAGATCTTTATCTTGGACCTTCTATGGTCATCACCCGCACATAAAGCCGTGCTAGAAAAAGCCCTCCAAGAGTCGTCGGTTCCTAACAACATAGCGGTCGTGGATTTCTGAGCTATAGTAGGTAACATTGCTTCACCCTACAATGTGGTCTTCTCTGAGAAAGACCTCCCTTCCCGTGATCCGTGTCACAATGAAGCCCTTCATATTGAGGTTCCCATCCATAAACGCAAAATCAAACATATACTCATAGATGGTGGTGCTGGTCTCAACATCTGTTATTTAAATTTACTTAAGCAATTGGGATACTCTGAGGATCATGTCAACATTGATCAAAGTATTACAATCAAGGGATATGATGATGCTGAACGCCACTCTGAAGGTGTTATCCACTTGCCTATACAACTGGGCCCCATTATGCTGGAAACCAGGTGCCAAGTCCTTGACATTGAGCTGCCTTATAACATTATCCTAGGCCGCCCATGGATCCATGCAATGAAAGCTATTCCCTCAACATACCATCAATCTCTAAAGTTCCCATTCAATGGTACGTAGATCACTATCCCAGGAGACCCTAATCCTTTTGAATTTTGCCGTGTCTTGCAAGGTAGTTATAAGAATTGCAACCAAGTGCCTAAAAATGACAAAGCCCTTGAATCCCCACTATATGTCGATCCTGAAACTCTGACACAAGCCTCTACAAGTGAACCTAATCCTTTTCCTAAAATCAAAGCTCACATCCGTGATATAGGCTTTGGAACATATGATATCTCAAAATCTTATTGTGTAGGGTGGATGCCTTTATCCCCCAAATCTTACGGCCAACCGCCCATTGCTAAAGTAACTAAAAAAGCAGCTATTCCTCCCCCAGCATTTCTAACTTAATTCCAACAGGGACAATTGTTGGAAGAGGAAACTATTGAGGACATTTCTTCTTGGCTCTATAAGGAGAAAGAACCAGTCACGATACTAGTTAAGCAATATGGCAATGGCTTAAGGATAGTAAAAAACATGGGCTATAAAGGCAACGGTGGCCTTGGGAAACAGAATCAAGGAACTATGGAACCCATTATTGTGACAAAGAAACTAGACAAGAAGGGATTAGGATTTGATAAGAAGGTACCACGCGCCTTGGACATCGAGGGTATCCTCGACAAGGTAGCTTAAACTTCTATTGCCGATTTGACGTCTACTAAGGATATCATCGATGACTCTTCCCTCCATATGACCAACCTATTTGTAGAATCCTCCATTTCTATGCTATCCTCCATATCCTTAACCTCCACCACAAACACCCAGAAAGTAACACTTGCCTACCCTGAACTTATCGATTGGGACCAACAAGGGTCCCCTGTTATAGATGTATTTCAGAATGACGAAGCTCTAGCTGAGTTCATGGGACTTCAGGATGGTATCTCTCTGGGTGATCATAAAGCAGGTTTTGTAATGGAACTAGAGCCAACAACTTATTTTGGTGAGAATGCCAAATCCTCCAGTCGCAAAAGTAAAAATAAAGAAAGATCTCTAGGTGAAAACCACACTGTGGCACCTCTTGATCACAAAATAGTAAAAACAAAGGACGTATCCAAAGGTGAAAACCCAACTGTGGCACCTGAGGATGGAGGATTTGACCTTCCCCTACCATCTAAGTATCAAGAGAAGTCAGCTCTCCTAGTGGAAGATTCTACAGAGATAAACCTTGGCACAAAGCAAAATCCAAAGACCACATTCCTAGTAGCATCATTATCAGAAATAGAGCACTAGAATCTTAACAAATTCTTCTTACAGAGAACCATCAACTTTGCGTAGACCTATGCTGATATGCCAGGGTTAGACCCTAAGCTAGTTGTTCACTATCTCACAGTTGATCCAAAAGTGAAACCAGTCAAGCAAAAGCTAAGAAAGATGCACCCATAGATAGCTCTCTTGGTAAAGGTGGAAATACAGAAGTTGTTAGATGTAAAGTTCATAAGACCTATTGATTATTCAGACTGGGTATCAAACATTGTACCTGTGTCTAAACCCAATGGGCGCATCCGCATGTGTAATAATTTTAGAGATCTGAACAAAGCATGTCCCAAAGATGACTTTCCATTACCAAACATTAACCTCATAGTAGACTTGACTGCAAGTCATGAAATACTTTCTCTCATGGATGGATTCTCAGGCTATAATTAGATAAGGATAGCAGAAGAAGATCAACATAAAACAACTTTTACTTGTCCGTGGGGTAATTATTGTTGGTGTGTCATGTCATTTGGTCTAAAGACTACAGGGGCAACTTACCAAAGAGCAATGACAGTGATATTCCATGACCTCTTTCATCATATTATGGAGGACTATGTGGATGACATACTAGCTAAATCTTCTAGGGCAGATCACATACAAGTTCTAGGACAGATCTTTGACAAGCTCGAGAAATACCAAGTGCGTCTCAATCCAAAGAAGTGTGTCTTTGGTGTAACATCAGGGAAGCTGTTGGGATACATTGTATCTCGTAGAGGCATTGAAGTAGACCCTGCAAAAGTAAAGGCTATAGTGGAGATGCCTCCACCAAAGAACCTCAAAGCATTAAGGAGCCTTCAGGGAAGGTTGCAGTCCATTAGGTGTTTCATCTCACAGCTAGCAGATAAATGTCAACCATTTCAACACTTGCTCCGAAAGGATGTCTCATTTTGATGGGATTATAAGTGTCAAGCAGCATTTGATCAGCTCAAATAGTATCTGGCTACACCTCCCGTATTGGTTCCACCAGTTGCTGATAAACCTTTGATATTATACATCTCAACTACAACTTCGGCCCTAGGGGCCCTTCTAGCACAAAATGATGAATCAGGAAAAGAGCATGCAATTTATTATATTAGTAGAACCTTGGTGGGATATGAACTCAATTATTCACCAATGGAAAGAGCTTGTTTAGTAGTAGTGTTCACTTCCCAAAAATTACGCTTTACATGTTAAACCAACACACAAATCTTATAGCCAAAAGTGATCCATTGAAGTATCTACTAGCAAAAGCAACTCTTACAGGCAGACTAGCTAAATGGGTCATGATCCTTAGTGAGTTTGACATTGAGTATACAGATCACAAAGCAATCAAAGGACAAGCCCTAGCAGATCAACTAGCAGAAGCACCCATGACAGATACACACCCTATGGTAGCAGACTTTCCAAATGAGAATCTATTCACTCTTTCCAACTCAATAATGTGGAAGTTGTACTTTGATGGTTCCTACACACAGCATGGATCAAGGGCCGACATCTTGTTTGTCACACCTCAAAATGACTATATCCCAAAGTCATATCGACTTGCATTCCCTTGCACCAACAACATTGCCGAGTATGAAGCACTCGTCATAGGTCTCAATACCGCAGTTCAATGGGACATCATAGAATTACAGGTATATGGAGACTCACAACTAGTCATTTGACAAGTCACAAACGAGTACCAAACAAAAGATGAAAAGTTGGTCCCCTACTAGCAACTAGGGGATGCCTACAAACCACACTTTTCTAGCATCACATTTGAGCAAATTCCAAGAGAGCATAACAAAGCCGCAGATTCTATGGCTTCTGTAGGGTCACTGATTGATATGCCTACTAATACATAGAAATGCAAATTCTTGATTGAACAGTTGTTGATACCAGCTGTCGATGTTCCCGTTACTGAAATCATCTGCGAACTTGTTGGTCCCAATTCCCCATGGTACGAAGATATCTATGAATACCTTAAACACAATACCTTTCCCCCTGACCTATCATCCACCCAATGTAAAACCTTTATCCGTCGATCCTCCCATTACATCATTCTGGGTGATACATTATATCGCCAGAGTCTCGATGGTATCCTCTTACGATGTCTTAACGTAGAAGAAGCTGAAGCTACCTTACGAGACATACACGAAGGTGTTTGTGGCGCACATTCAACCGGTCCTAATCTCGCTAAGAAGATACTCAGAACAGGTTATTACTGCCCTACAATAGAGCAAGATGCAACACAGTTTGCTAAGAAATGTCTACAATGCTAGCAGCATGGAGATTTGATTCATGCACCAGCTCATGAATTACAACCTGTGACAACTCCATGGCCCTTTTCTCAATGGGGTCTCGACCTTGTAGGAAAAATCCACCTATCCTCATCTAGTGGCCATAAGTTCATCATTACTACCACTAAGTATTTCACGAAGTGGGTTGAAGCCATTCCCATGACCTATATCACCGGTAAGCAAATAGCCAAGTTTATCCTTAACTACCTCATATGCCGGTATGGTATCCCCCAAGCCATTGTCACTAATAATGGGAGACCATTCAAGAATCAAGATGTCTGTGTCTTATGCACACAATACAATATCCAACATCACTTTTCAACTCCCTACTATCCACAGAGTAACGGCTAAGCTGAGGCTTCCAACAAAACCATTCTCAAAATCCTCAAGAAAATAGTCAATGAAGCTGGTCGTGATTAACACTTGCAACTCAATCCCACCCTATGGGCTTACCACACTAGTATCAGAACACCAACTGGTGCCATACCATATGCCTTGGTCTATGGCTCTGAAGCCATCCTACCTATAGAGGTTGAGATCCCATCCCTTAGAGTATCTATGCAGAACCTGATCAGCGGAGAAGATTATCGCACTTCTAGATTAGCTGAGTTAGAACTATTAGATGAAAGGCGCCTTGCCATGCTTAATCATCTCCATGTCTATCAAAACTGCCTCCGGCGTAATTACAACAAAAAGATCAAAGAAAGACGGTTTCAAGTTGGTGATCTTGTACTCAAAGAGAATCAGAGAAACCAAGCAGATCGAGAAAAGAAGGGCAAGTTTGAGCCTAACTGGTTAGGTCCCTTTATTGTTACTGTAGCATATGGATCAGGAGCTTATACTTTAGCTACACCTGACGGCATTCCTCTGGATGAGCCACTTAATAGTGTTCATCTCAAGAAGTTCTATGCCTGATCCTCAGAGTATTCCAAAAAAAAAAAAAAACAAACAAAAAAATCCAAAAAATCCGTCCTCTGGTGAAAACCTGGCAAACAGGCGCCTTGGATAAGTACCATAGTGAAAACCTGGCAAACAGATGCTATGTGTAGAGTCAACATCAATCGTCTATCAAGTCTTATTCATTCCATTTCACAGCTCTCTTCATCCATCCATAATAAAACCATTGACCTTGTTTGCATTTCCATCTCCCTATCTAGTATAGCTTGGAAATTTGTCAGTGTCCATCGTTGTCATCCCACGTCTTGATTCGTGTCAACATTTATGACTGTCTTGTCCTAGGTCATGCTTTCTGTGTCAGTCCCCCATGCAACTTCCTCTACTGGAATGGGGGCATCTCTTTCTATAACCTAGGCCTAGGAATGGATCCTTGTTCGTGGTTCACATCGCGCTCTTCAGTCTTTTCTCCTTCCCACAGATAACACTCTTTAACAGACACATCGCTCCTACGATAAGGCTGTTATCTTCCCAACACTTTTCCTACATCATCACAACCACCAGAACTACATATTATTTCTCCTCAATCTTAAGGTACCTTGATCCCATGGATATGGGTATGTAGGCAGTCTGGAATACGAAGGAAGTTTCCAGTACTCAGGTACATAAAATCTCCCCCTTTCACCTTGACCCATTCATCACTCTACCCAGAACTACATATTATCATCTTTCATCTTTCCTCGTAATGTGCCTTAATCCCGTGGATACAGGGTATGTAGGCAGTCTAGAATATGAAGGATGTGTCCAATACTCAGGCACATACGATTCATCACTCTCCACCCATTTTCAACCCATTGACATTGTCATCTTTCTAGTCTTCTATTTTTCACAAGTTCGTTCGCCTCAACTTGACTAACTCAAGCAGCAAGCTAGCGCATCCTTTCAAAGCAAAAGTCCTTACCAAACCTGAAGCAAAGAAACTTACTTCTAGAGTCATCTACTGTCCTGCTATTCCGATTGCCAATACCAGCTAAATCCAGCTTAACCAAAGCACCAGATCAACAAGCTTGTCCTCTACTAAGTGTTCCATTGTTGAGATCAACACACGCATCTCCTGCGACATGTGGCATTTCCTGCAGCAAGACATTGTCTTTTTAGGTAGATAGCACCCTTTAACGGACACAGATTTCCTACGATAAGGCTGTTATCTTTCCTATCCAATCTATCCTAAGCAACCTCTTTGGCAAGAGAATATGTTGGCTGTATGTTTACTTTGTAAGTTTTGCTTTTTGGTTTATCTTTTGTTCCTTTTCCATTACCTATTCAAGACTGCCTTGATTTATCTATAATCTTGGTATGTTGCGATGCAGTACGGATTGGGGCATAGTCATTGCTTTTGTGTGCCGTGTTTGAGGAATGATCTTTAGCATCTTTCTTAGCATTATATTTATCTTGTGTGTGTTACGACCTAGCATCTTACATATTAGTATTCTTCTTGCATTTACATGCCTTGAAGTTTATTTTATGTTAAAGACTATGGCTCATTCACATATTCCAACAAGGTTATATTATGTATAAGGGATCTAAGTTCAAACCGCTTTCTTGCAGAGTCAACGTCCACGCACTTGGATATTATAGCACCTTAGTCTTTTATACCTTGGTGGCAAACTATCCATGTGCTACATCAAAAATAAGGATTGCTCTTTATATACAATTGTGAAACCGTTGCAACAAGCTCATCATTTACCCATGGCCTTATATCATTTTCAAAGCAATGATCGATCAACAGTCTTTCTCTCATGTTCTCTCCTATCTCCTTTCTTCTATCTATCATCAACCCAACCTCGTCTGTCTCCAACAAAATCTTCTAGTTAAGCGTCAACACAGTTCTTCTGTTGCTTCCCTATCTTTCCTCCCGAGGGGGCATCCTACGACAACTATGCTGGGGCAACTAGCTACACTGGGGCATCAAAAATTGTATCATGTCTTCAACAATCATTTTCTTTGATGCAACGCTGTAAACTGCATTGCATCAAAGAGGGGCAAAATGTATACACCCTAAAATGACCATGTCATTGCACCACTTGCATTTCATCTAATCTGTCACATCACCTGCATTTTAGCATTAATTGAATAATCTAATTATTTAATTAATTTCATTAAATTCTTCTAAATCACATAATTGCGACATTAATTGAATAAATTCTCTTTATTTAATTAATTAAATTAAATTCCTCTATTATTCTTCCACAATTAAATAATTTCAATTATTTAATTAAATCGTTATCCTCTTCCAAAATTCAAATTCACATTAATTAAATAAATCCAATTATTTAATTAATTCATCACAAATTCCCTTTTATCTACAATTAAATAATTTTACATTATTTAATTAAATCAATTATTCTTCTAAATTTAAATAAATCATGTAAATTTATTTAAATTGTCTCAATCCTCTAAAAATAAATAAAATCAAATATTTTATTTATAATCTTTTGTTCCTCTCTCATGCACAAACAATTAAATAAATTTATTTATTTAATTTCAGTTATCTTCCAATTCCTCTTAAAATATCTTGTTAACTCGTGCACAATCTGTCTTATTTTTAGAACTCTAAAAAAGGCAAAATTACAAGTTGAGTTATCTATTCAATCAATCTTGTTTTCATCATATTTTACTAAAAATATCCTTATGGATTGACACATGTCGTGTGCACATTCATCATGGTTATTTGATTTATCTCCTCCGTTGATTCTTTTGAATTATCTGGACCATTGATCGATCATGTTTGAAACCTATATAAACCCCCCTCATCTCCTTCACAAATCCTCTTCGATCACTTATTCTCAGGCATCCTTTAACAGCGCTTTGAGCATACATCGCATCGATTGAGCAACTTTACGATCTTTTAACATTGATCTTTGAGCACTTTACTTGCTTGTTGCAACCATGGTTTCGCAGCACTATTGAGCAATCCACATTTATCCAAAGGGAACAATACAAATCTTGGTAAAAGCTTTCATAATTCATTGATTTATTGGTAATGGTTTTTATTTAGATTGGTTCTCTTTATGTTATTGGGTTTTTGATTTATTAGTTTTGATTTAGTCGATTTTCCTCATACACAAGAAGGTACTCACATAAGAGTGTTAATGTTTGGCTGTTTCAAGACTTTGACACGCATCAGAAGATTCTTCATTACTCAAACTTTGTCGTGGCATCCAATGTTCATTTGATAAAGTATCGGGGTAGACCTTTGAACAAAATCTTGTGGAAGATGCGCGAGTCTAACCATGAAGCAATACTTGACACAATAAAGAGTAGAGTAGACCCGGATGGTTCATTGGATTAATTTGTAAGTATTCACATTGATTTTATAAAGTCATGTTACATTGAGTTGTAAGTATGCACATTAATTTGTAAGGTTTGTCTTTGTTTAATTTCCTGCTGCATTTTTACACATATACACATTTTTACATCATCATGTTATGCATTTTTGGTGTCCTGCTCTTGATGCAACCAAACTGATAGTTCCAATGCGTCCAGATGGGTATGTTTAGGCTAGGCATTATTCTATTTTTCACCCAAACATGTCGAAACAGTCCGAGCTACATTGTACCGATGATATCCCTGAAGAGTCCAAAGTGCAAAAAGGCAGCAATCTTTGACGAGATGTTACTTAAAAAATGTGTCACTTAGAAACATTCTGTCTGAGGCAACGCGATCACGTAGAGTGCCTCTACAATAACCTCTCTCAGTTTTTTATATCTCTGAGGCATTTGCCCGTGGTGAAAGGTTTTCTGCTGCCCCAAAAATCGTCAGAAGGAGGCAGTGTAAAGTTGCAAAGGGGTGTAACTTTCGTCCTGCTCCTGATGCAACCAAACTGACTATTCCAACGCGTTCAGATGGGTACATTTATGTTAGGCATGGTCCTATTTTTCACCCAAACATGTCGAAACAATCCAAGCTACATTGTACCGATGATATCCCTGAAGAGTCCAAAGTGCAAAAATGAAGCAATCTTTGACGAGATGTTACTTGAAAACCGTGTCACTTAGAAACATTTCGTCTAAGGCAACATAATCACATAGAGTGCCTCTACAATAACCTCTCTCAGCAATCACATAGAGTGCCTCTACAATAACCTCTCTCAATTTTTTATATCTCTGAGGCATTTGCCCATGGTGAAAGGTTTTTTGCTACCCCAAAAATTGTCAGGAGGTAGTGTAAAGTTGTAAAGGGGTGTAACTTTCATTCTGCTCCTGATGCGACCAAACTGACTGTTCCAATGCATCCAGATGGGTACATTTACACTAGGCATGGTCCTATTTTTCAGCCAAATATGTCAAAACAGTCCGAGCTACATTGTACTGACGATATCCCTGAAGAGTCCAAAGTGCAAAAAGGAAGCAATCTTTGACGATATGTTACTTCAAAACTGTGTCACTTAGAAACATTCCGTCTAAGGCAATCACGTAGAGTGCCTCTATAATAACCTCTCTTAGTTTTTGATATCTCTGAGACATTTGCCCGTGGTGAAAGGTTTTCTGCTACCCCAAAAATTGTTAGAAGGAGACAGTGTAAAGTTGCAAAGGGGTGTAACTTTCGTCCTACTCGTGATGCGACCAAACTGACTGTTCCAATGCATCTAGATGGGAACATTTACACTAGGCATGGTCTTATTTTTCACCCAAACATGTCGAAACAGTCCGAGCTACATTGTATCGACGATATCCCTGAAGAGTCCAAAGTGCAAAAAGGCAGTAATCTTTGATGAGATGTTACTCAAAAACTGTATCACTTAGAAACATTCCGTCTAAGGCAATGCGATCATGTAGAGTGCCTCTACAATAACCTCTCTCAGTTTTTTATATCTCTGAGACATTTGCCCGTGGTGAAAGGTTTTCTGTTGCCCCAAAAATTGTCAGAAGGAGGCAGTGTAAAGTTGCAAAGGGGTGTAACTTTCGTCCTGCTCCTGATGCGACCAAACTGGTTGTTCCAATGCATCTGGATGGGAATATTTACGCTAGGCATGATCCTATTTTTCCCCCAAACATGTCGAAACAATTTGAGCTACATTGTACCGACGATATCCCTGAAGAGTCCAAAGTGCAAAAAGGCAGCAATCTTTGACAAGATGTTATTCAAAAACCGCGTCACTTAGAAACATTTCATCTGAGGTAACGTGATCACGTAGAGTGCCTCTACAATAACCTCTCTCAGTTTTTTTATATCTTTGAGGTGTTTTCTCGTGGTTAAAGGTTTTCTGCTGCCTCAAAAATTGTCAGAAGGAGGCAGTGTAAAGTTGCAAAGCATTGCTAAGAAATCCTCAATACTCAAACACTCCAATGAACTGAAGAAACTTCTTCTTAGGTGCAAATGTAAGGGTACACAAGGGCAAAATGGCATCTAGATGACTTAGTGCATTTCTTTGACTTCATTCACATGTTTAAATGTTTGAGAAACTCTCCTTTACTAAGCACTTGTCCTCATGTCAATGTTAAGCTTTATACCTCCTATGCGCTCAATTAGGTGATGTCATTAGATACAACTTACCCTTAGGCGCCAATGTAGCTTCTTCAATCCATCACACTTCTAGGTGCTCAAATTTGAGGTCTTGGACTTGTATCTTATTCCTAGGCGCAATTGGATGATCTTCTTAGATCTAGGCGCTCATGATGGTGGGAAATTACATGAAGGGGCACCTAAGTCCAATTTGACTTTGTATTTGATATTTTATGACTCCAATTGACTAGGAATGGCTCAATTTCTAAAATGCTGACTCAATAATGTAAGTATAAGGTCTTTTCCTCCTAGGCGCCAATTAATGAGTTCACTAGATGCAATTTCTCCTTAGGTGCCAAAACTAGATAGTAGAGACAAGAGGAGGTGCCTAGCATCAATTTAGGCTCTATTCATTATTTGTAAGACCTTGAATGATTAAACATGCTTGAAGTAAGCCTTTCTCTCTTGGAACTTACTCAAGGATATAGATTTGTGATACTTTATCTAAGGCGCCAATCTAGATCTATATGGAGGTGAAAGAGCGCCCAACATCATGAAGCTTTATACTTGGCATTTTTTATGCTTTATATAATTATGAAGGTCTTAGGATGACTTTTCCCCTCTAGGTGCCTACTCTTAGATGTCCTTGGATGCAATTTCAATCTAGGCGCTCATGGAGGTATTGAATGACAAGCAAAGGCGCCTTAGCTTACTTAGCCCATTTCTTTGGATTTTGATGATCTTGACTCTTAAATGCCATCTAGTCTCATGCTCTTAAGCTCTCCTCTTACAAGGCACCATATTGAATGGATTTAGACTCTCTTGTTATGCTTAGGTGCCAATTCAAGGTCATTCTAAAGGCAAAGAGTGCCTAGAATCCATTTGACTTAGCTTTTAACATTTCAACAAGTTTAAGCAATGGGAGAGATCTCATCAAGGAGTCCACTCAAAGGATTGTTTCATGTCAACTCTTAGGCACCAATGTGTGATTAGATGACAAGGAAAGTGTGCCTAAACTCCAAACATTCAGTCAATCTTCATATACATACTTCTCTCCTTCAAGGTGCTCAAAGTGGTTAACTCATTCTTCAATTCCTTATTCTAGTTGGTTCTAAGACCTTTAGGTGCTGTCATTCACCAATTCAAACCTTCAAACACTTTTAAGGCGCTCAAAGTGATGTCCATCACCAATCCACTCCTTAGGCGCTCAAATTTGGTTGTAGAAGCAAGAAATTGCGCCTAAGGTTTATGTTGCTCAAGACCTCCTTTGCAAGGTGCCTTAGATGATGATCAAGGTGTGAAAATGTGCCTTACTTGAATTTGGATTATTCCTTGATATTTTAAGGATTTTAACACTTGTTTTCACTCTTGTATGACTACATCACCCTTAGGCGCTCATTTTGAGGTGTTATTCATCTACTATGTTGCCAAGGTGCCACAATTGGTGATATGAAGCATGAAGGGCGCCTAAACTCATAATGTGTTTTCCTTGTTAAATTTTCAATGCTTAAGGTCATTTGTATCTTGATTCCATTCAAGGTGCCATAACTTGGGATGATCAAAGGTTTGTTTTCTTCTCTAGGCGCACTTTAAGGTCTCAATCTTAGGCGTTGATTTGAGTCTGCAGAGGTGGGAAAGCGCGCCTAACTCCCTAGAGCGATTTTGCGCCTAGAAGTGTAAGTCCCAGAGGATAAGGTATATTGAATATACTTTAAATATTTTTCAATATACCTTCCAGGATGTTTGAGATAGGTCTCGAATCCACCGGATTTAACATGTAGATTATAGAATTTGGAGGATCAACCAGATTTCAGACTTAGTCAATTTTTAGTGTTTTAGGATATGAGGCCACGAGACTTAGTCATTTTCAGGATCTCAAACATAAAGAATAACATGATAATTCATTTTTTTGTATTGCATATAGTTGACATTGTATACTACTCATAAAGAATATTAATATTTTTTGTTCAATATGATGATTCATTTTTTTTTTTAAATACAACTTTTATCTTTTAGTTACAAAATGGGGTTTAGGTGATACTTGAATAACAATAGCTAGCTTATTGGATCAACAAACATCCTATGTAATACAATTGGACTTTAAATATTTGAAGTAGCCATCTACAAATATCCATTCAAATGTGGATTTATAATGCAAGTATGGACGCCACCAATAAAAAAGATTTGTATTAACCAAATATCCATATAGGCATACATCAATATCTGGTGATATAAGTATAACATATATACAAAATAGCCATATAGGCTTACAAGAATACCATATAGGCATACAATGTCAACTATATGCAATACAAAATATATGTCCACAAATGCCATATAGGCATACAACAAAAGAACACAATAAAAAGTCATTCCCCTCTGGCTGGTGAAGAGAATAGATCATAGGCAGCCTTTGATCTTCTAGGCGATGGAGACGCGCATGTGGGT
This sequence comes from Cunninghamia lanceolata, assembly GCA_027924645.1. NCBI lineage: Eukaryota > Viridiplantae > Streptophyta > Pinopsida > Cupressales > Cupressaceae > Cunninghamia > Cunninghamia lanceolata. The sequence continues at coordinate 3,215,516 of BSBN01000810.1, read as the reverse complement.
GGTCTACTACGAACCCGAGGGCTGCTCCTCCTATTTAGTTCTTCCTGCATCTTTAGCTGTTACAATAAAAAGTACATACATTAATATATAGAAATTACATGTTATAAAAAATGAAACATTTAACAAAATAATCACTTACCGCTACCATATAATCTATCTCCTCACTTGCCTTAGTAGCAGGAATAGGCCGTGGTGATGTCATGTCCTATAGAAACCATCCAGATAGAAATTAAACTTCAAATCAATAATCTTTTGATTTTTCAAAAATAAACAACTATAACAATGAATGTAAATTAAAATTTACTAATCTGCCTCATACCCCTGTCAATGCCATGGAGCTATGAATCGTAGAGGTCACACCATGCTCCATTGCCTTATGAACATCGAGAGGTGTCTATGCAACCTGCATCATCTAGAAATAAAACAATATTATTCAATTATGAAAACTATAATAGTGATGCAAATCATGGCTCCTAACATACACACACGTTCATCTAAACATGGAAGTACACACAATAAAGCACACAAGTCACATACAAAAATCTAGTAAGTATAATTCATTCATTAAACTATTTATTTTATTAGCTCTGTGAAGCTTTGAAGTCCACCACCGTTGGCAGGGGTTGCCGTGAAATCTCCAATATTAACCTATTCAACATCCAAAATTAGATATTAGAATACCATTCATATAACGATGCTATTCACATGTAATTTTTATGCAGGTGGATTCGAGATCACATACCCCGACAGTAGATGATCTAGTGTAATATGCAGGTGGAGAACCACTGAAAACTGCATCAACGCTATGACCCTGAAATTTCATTAAAATCATCAAACTAAATTAGTTAATCTTACATTTCAAAAATAAAATTTAATAAATTAAATTCAATAAACTTGCTAATATTTACCTGAGTATCAAGGCCGAAAGTCTCACTCAGGAGGGTATCTGTTATCTGTTTTTTTTTTTACTAATTACTTCGAATCAATCTTTAAGTGAGAAATCTTACCTAGTCGAAGGTTTATGGAGGAAAAATAAGGTTGTTAGTAGAAGCAAAGTCAAAGACGTCAAAACATCCGTGTTTTAAAGTTGTTTAAGCAAATGTCAACAGTCAAAGTTGGGCTAACTGATTGGACAATACTATTGCAAATTCATTTAGGAGTCTACTCATATATATATATATATATATATATATTACTTCAGTGGCGGTGAAGGCATAAAGCAAGCTTATGCTTTCCCCGTTTAATAAGGCGTGTACAAAAGGGGCTGAAATACTTATATTCATTCCAGAGAGCTTGGAGTGCACGTGCATGTAGTATTTTCCATCATCCTTGTCGTCATGCAGTGGATCCGCTGCTTTGCGGGTCTTACTTCGTCACACCAAATTTTACCTGAGTCGGTGAGTGTGGAGGTATAAATATATCTCCCCTTTCGTAGAGAAGGAACTGTGATTCCAGTTTTGTTTGCGATTTCCAGTTTTTCTTGTGATTGCCATTGAAGATATGGGTGAGAGAAAGGGTCATGTTGTGGTGATATCATACCCAGCCACAGGCCACACAAATCCCATGTTACAGTTTTCAAAGAGCTTGGCTTCCAGAGGTGTGCTCGTTACCTTCGTCAATTTCAACTTCAATCATCGCAAAGTAATACAAGCCAGGGAGTCTCTGCAACGCCTCAAGCTGGATATACGCTTTGAATGCATTCCAGACGGTCTTCCTGAAGGTGATTCCACTCTCGACTCAAACATCAATCCCGCTGTGTTTAAGCACATGCAGGACAACATGGATGGCTCGGGACTCGAACAGCTAATCCACCGACTCAATGCTGTCGGGGACACTCCTCCATTCTGCTACATAATTTACAATCCATTTCTTCCTTGGGTTCGAAATGTTGCAAATAAACTCAAGATTCCTCAGGCTTTGTTCTGGACGCAGTCTGCTGCTGTTTTCTCAATCTATCATCACTTTCAAAACGGTCTGATTTCAACCTCTATCCCATCTTTTTTTTGCTTTGGTTTTATCAAACATTCCTAAGATGTTTGAGTTTTTAGATTCATGTGAGATGGCTTTATTTTTATTTGTTGCCTTTTGTTTCTGAACTTTGTTGATTTGAAATTTACAGGAGAGGGATGGGATTGCAGCAGAATGCCTGAAAACGTCATCATCTCTGGCCTTCCCGAGCTGAAATTGTCCGATTTACCTTCGGCGTTCATGGATACAAACGGATCCCTCAACTATTATCTACGGCATTTGGAAGGCGTGAAGGATGCCTCGTGGGTGATTGCCAATACTGTGTATGAGCTAGAGCTCGAGACCATCAATTCCATAAGATCAACCTCTCTTCCCTTTCTCCCAATCGGCCCTTCCATACCCTCAGCTTTTCTGCAGGAGCAAAATTCAGAGGACACGCAAATTGGGGCGAATCCTTGGAAGATGGCCGACTGTATGGAATGGCTGAACAACAAGCCTCCGCTATCCGTTGTATACATTTCATTCGGCAGCATAGCGGTCATAAGCACGGAGCAAATCCAAGAGCTGGCTGTGGGCATTCAACAAAGTGGACAAAACTTCTTGTGGGTGATCCGAGCCCCTCCAGGACACGGTCACATTGCAGAAGTATTGCCGATGGGATTCTTGGAGGAAACGAAGGAAAGGGGTTTGGTGGTGGATTGGTGTGCTCAGCTGGAGGTGCTGTCTCATCCGTCTGTGGGGGTGTTCATGAGCCACTGCGGTTGGAATTCCACGCTGGATGCTCTCAGCTTGGGCGTTCCCATGCTCACATTTGGAGTTTGGACCGATCAGCCCACTAATTCCAAGTTTGTGACGGATGTTTGGAAGACAGGAGTGAGAATGAGGAGGCGAGATAATGGGGTCGTGGGAAGGGAGGAGACGGAGAGATGTATCAGAATGGCCATTGAAGGCGAACAGGGAAAGCAACTAAGAAACAATGCTTTGAAATGGCAGGAATTAGCAAAATGTGCTGCAACTGAAGGAGGTTCGTCTCACATTAACTTGAACACGTTTGCTCAGGAAATCGTCTCCAAAGCCAAAGAATTGTCCACTCTACACAGAGATTAGGGTCGTATGATGTGGAAAGCATTTTCATCCACAAATGCATAATGCATAATTCTGGTTCAATAAAATCCATCCCTGTTCTTAAATATTATCCCCTTCAGGAGTCAAACGTGAGTTTTGGCCAATAAAAATTTGTAGGACAAATATTTACCACTTTTTGTTGCCAATTAGGTTTAAAATGGCCATTGACTATTTGACCATTGAAGTGGATGATATTTAAGTAGCGTGAATCTCCGAGCCCACATGTTATAAACCCCAATAATGATAAAGTTTCTCTATGGATCATCCTATTAACATGTTTTTTAAAGGCGGGAGTGGGTCTTGTATCATAATTGAACGCAAACAATTAAATATAATTAATTTAGGGTCATATTTTTATAGTTGATTAATAATTATGTAATAAATATTAAAAATTAAATGAGGAGAATAAATATATTTAGTTTTAAGAATATTGATAAAAAATTATACAAATATTATATTGGAAATATTTAGTATAAAAAATTTATATTTTGGATATATTCTTAATGTTCCGATTTAGAATTTCCTTATTTTTTCTTAAATAAATAGCCTTAACTCACAGTAATAGTTGCATAGTTAATTATAAATATTAATTTATTCTAAAAATTATAATTTTGATTATAAAAGTCATATTTAAAGCTTATGATATATCTCTGAAAATATAAAACTTATCCTTTAGTCTTTGTTGCAATTCTTCTTCCAATTTGCAACAATTTCTCTTTGTATGAATGTCTTTGAAATGTTTCTAAACGGGGTTTTTGTCCACTAATTTGATAAGAGGAATTAAGGGTTTCCGTCCTTAATTTCTAATGTTGAGAGGTTTTGTCCTCAAATTGCTAAAATCTTAATTTGTATTCCACAAGGAGAAATAAATATTATGTCATTATGATATGATCTATGATCCTTCCCCTTTGGTTTATCGTCTTTATATACCTTATATCTTGAATAGACGTAACTCTTTATAATGCCCCTTGACTTTTCCTATAACTAAACTTTAATTATAATTTGTGATATTATTTAATAATTCTCCCTTATGTGCCACTAATCAAATGGTGTGAAAAAATCCCCGAATACATTCCTTCAATGTTTATCGTGCAGGACCCGAAGTGTTTGCAACACCTGGACGAGATGCGGAGGTTCTTGATTGCAGCGGTCAATGTGAGATCAGACTCGAACCACATGCGAGTGAATCGCATAGGATACACATTATTGCATCTTCACGTAAATCTATGGAAGCGTGTATTCCTTGTATACACAAGCCTCTTGAACGTCCCATACAGCGATCTGTTCAACTATATTTTGCAAACGAGAAATCTCTTCACAGCTTTATCCTTAGGACTGTTGATGTTATTGTAGCGTTGGGAGATTTATTCAAGTCGACTCAATGAAGATGATGTGTTGGATGATTTGGGTGATTGTGATGATGTTGGAATGATTATTTTTGGAATTTTTATAATTTTTTGATTTTTTTGGATTTTTAGATTTTCTAATGTTTTTGGGATTTTGGGGATATTTTGATTTTTTGGATTTTTGTGATTTTGTGATTTTTTTTGGATTTTTGATTTTGAAGGTTTTGGATGGAGTATGGTTTTATTATGAGATGGTTGTATTGGATTGCATTTGGATAGCCTAAGTGCTAGATATCGATGACAAGGGAACACTAAGTTTAGAGGTGAACGTGATGGGGTTGGATAGGGGGATTGGTGATGAAAGGATAATGGATAGGAGATTTTGATAGATAGATGGATACATGAGGATAAGGGATAGGATGGGGGATAAAGGATCGGGTAGGGATACATGATAAGTAGATGGAGGGATTGGCAATTGAAGCTGGTAGAGAGAAGGTTCATGATAGATGGATTGGAAGATAGTGATAGGGATGCAAGATAGATGGATGGGAGATGGGGATGAAGATTTTCTCCAAGGGCTAGGTTGCAAGGAATTGTATGCCCCATTGTAGGTATGATGTTTAGGATTTTGTATGACGGGTAAATGCTTGGAAATGATGAGTTTTGTAGTAGATGGATGGAGGATATGCTTGGAAAGGGAGTATGCTGAGAGGTGTCCAAAGCATGTTGTTGATATTTTGCCCCTTGTCTTTATCAAGATCTAAGGAGGAAGATTTAGTAGATAGAATGGATGGGAAATGATAGGATAAATAGGAAGATGGTGGATAGGAATATGATTGGATAGGTATATGGATAGGATATGCAAGAGGATTATATGGATATGGATGATTTTTCCCCCAAGTGTAGGGATACAAAATGGATGGAGAAGGGATTACGCATGACGCCCACAACGGGTTTTCATCATGGTACTTGCCCAAGGCGTCACAACGAGTGGTTTTCACCATTGGACAGATTTTTTTCCTCTTTACTATTTTCTTGATTTTTTGATATATTTGCTTTTATTTTTTTGCTTTTTTGGATGGGGACTCCAGCATTTGTTTCCATAGCAAGTGGAAGATGGTCCCATGTTTGATAGTTGGAGGATGATGGTTGCATGGATGTTGGTAGATAGGAGAAGATGGAATGCATGGTGGATAGTGGATTGTGACATGCATTATGTGGATTATGTAAGGTTTATGCAAAAGCATGGACCATATGGATGTGATGGGGAAGATATGTAGGATAGTGTATGAAAGATGGAGAGATGGAGGTATGTGGGAATGTATTGGAATGGAGAGAAATGAAGACCAATGGTTCCACATACTGTTTTGGGTTTTGAAGCCTATATTTTGTATGGGGGTTGGGTAGTAATGGGGATCGGGATACAAGATTTTTGGATGGCTGATTTGGGGTTTTAGGTACCCAAATGGACTTAGGAATTATGGTATTCTTAGATGGGGAGCGGGATGTTTGGGATTTTGAGGTGGTTTGGGAGGTGGATGCCTCATTAGAGTTTGGTGCTTTTTGTTTAGGGACCCACAACATTTTTGTTTTTGTTTTTGTTTTGATGGTGTGGGCTTTGATAGCCTTTTGGATTTTTTCTTTTTCTTGGAATGGATAGCATATTTAGGCTTTTGTGCTTTATGAGTCAAGGCATTCAAATTATTACTTTTGAATCCCATGGATTTGGTGGAAGCTTCATGTTTGGATGATGTGTGCTTTTGTTGGTCTTGATTTGGGATTTTAGGGGATTTATGGTGGAGGGGTTAAAAGTGGATTTATGGATAAATGGATGAGGGGATTTGAGGATAGGGATATTAGGAGTTGGGAGGATAGGAGGATAAGGGGATTTGATTTTAGGAGTTGGAAGGATGTGAGGATAATGGGATTTGAGGATGGGGATGTTAGGAGTTGGTAGAAGTGGAGGTAAATTTGATGGGGGGAGATGTATGGTCACATGCCTTTGCTCATGATAGGAAGATGGAGGAGGGATGGTGACATATGATTTAGGAGTGCGATGAGAGGCACCATGTTTGGGATTGGATGAATGGATTTTGGAAGATGGGTGGGTGGTATCGACATGTTTAGGTTGTTTTCCTTGTGATGTATAGCCAAGGCCATGCAAGGATGGATGGAATGTGGTGTGGATGGGCTCCAAGATGCCTTATTCATGAAGGTCTAAGCCTTTGCCTTGATAGTTCATGTGTTGGAGCATGCGGCATGCAATGGGATGTTTGGTGCTTTGGAAACAAGACGCGAGTCCATTAGTTGTTGGAAGCGGATAGGTGGTGGAAGGGAGTTGTTCACCTCCTACGAGGGAGCTACCGCAGATGAAAGTGCTTTTTCCAAGTGGATAAGAGGATGGATTTGGGATGGGATTGGTAGATAAAGGGGTGATAAGTTGATCACTAGATGGGAGGGGATTGGGGATGGGATTAGATGGGATGGTTAGATCTTGATTAGGATAGGGGGTTGGTGCTTCAACATGCTTTGGATTTGATTCTAGGCATAGCTCGAGTGTTTGGATAGAAGTGGGAGTGACTTGGATATATGTGTTGGGTGCTTGGATGGATGTGATAGGTGCTTGATTTATGGGTTCTTGAACATGGCTACATGATGGTTCTTGACTTATGGTAGGATATTGTTCAAGAGGTTTGGTGGGTGTAGGATTGCATGAGGGTGTTTGATTCCTTGCTAATAGCCAATGGACATAGAGAGACTCCTGTGAATGTTGTTCTTGCTCCTGCCCTTTATTTTTATACTTTCTTCCTCTTTTCTTGGGCTCTTCATTTCCCTTTTGTACCCCTTCCCCCCCTTTTAAAAAATATTATTCTAAAGGAAATAAACTAAAGATTTAAAATTACATTATATAGATATAATAACATAAGTACCTCATATATTTGGTTTAATATGGATTTCGTTTAATGGAATTGGTAGCATAGTCCTATCCATTATTGCTAGTTGAAATGATTTCACTTGCTTGCATGTTTTGATGAGATAAGGGCCATTTCATAATGAGTCAAAGTTACCATGATGGCTTGGTTTTGCCCTATCTTCGTCCCATTTCAACACATGATCACTTGTCTTAAAATTTTGTATTATTGCTCCATTGTCAAACCATCTTTTTATCTTTTCCTAGTATCTACCCATTTGGTCATATGCAATCCTTCTATGTTATTCTAGTTGTAATAGTTCAACCAACCTATTTATCATGGGCCCATTTTTGTCAATTTCTATTTGTTGCATGATCTCAAGAGATGGGAGTTCAATAGAACTGGGCATTCTTGCTTCTCTCCCATATACAAGGGCGAGAAGTTCCAATAGCCTATTTAGGTGTAATTCTATCCACCCATAGGGCCTTCTTCAAGTGCAAATGTCCTTGTCTTTTTTGATTTGAACCAATTCTTTTAATAATCCTTAGTAGATTTCTGTTAGTTGACTTAGCTAATCCATTTCCTTGTGGTTAGTAGTTTGATGATGCTTTTAGGTATATCCCATATTTTAAGGCTAGATGGGTCATGCCTACCCTTGTGAATGCTTTTACATTGTCTATAATAATAGTCTCTAGAATACCAAATTTGGTTATCAGCCCCTCTAGGAAATTAATGACTATTAGTTCATTGGCCTCTTTCACTGCGATAGCTTCTATACATCTAGTGAAATAGTCTGTGGTTGTTAATATAAATTTGTGTCCTTCACTTGACAATGGGTGGATTACTCGTATAAAATCTAGTCCCCATTGTGTAAAGGGTTGCTTGGCAATGATGGGTCTAAGAGGCATGGGTGGTTTCCTCTTTTTTTCCAATATAGTATTGGCAATTTTGACAATTTCTTGACCACTTGTATGTGTCTGCAAATAATTGTGGCCAATAATATCCAACTCTCATTATTTACATTTAGACCATGAACAAGTAACTTTGACATTGAAATCCAAATGACCCAAAAGACGATGAAATTTATGCTTGACCCTCCTAAAACATGAAATACAAGAGTTAAAGGCCAAAATTAAAAAGAAAAGTAAAAATAAAGGTCCAAAATTGTTTAAAGAATACAAACATGTTGTGGAGGCCACAACATGATTAAACCCACCTCATATTTTAGATGGAGATGATGGTCCTCTTTTCATTCTAGATGATCTCTAAAATTCTATATGTTTTTCTCCTCTTTTACCTTTAAGGTTAGTATGAATGTTATGCATATGTGCTTAATTCATCTTGAATAGAAAAAGTTAAATCATTCACATACTTGTATATATAAGACAATCAAGTCAAAATAGACCCAAAAGCATAAGGAAAAAGAGCTTGGGTATGTGATTTTCCTTCTATTACATGGGTCTGTCAAGAGTACAAAAGGTGAGAAGAGAAGTTGTATACATTTTTTAAAACGAAAGGAAAATAAGTCCTATTTGTATACTTTTGACTTTCTTCTCGTGGCCTTTGGATTTAATATTACTCTCTATATTTTCTACCTAATATCCATAATTAAACATAAAACAAACATTATAAGATAAGCAAAGACTATAATGGAGCGAAGAGACATGCAAAGAATGTCATTTTTTATATATGATGGAAGGAATAGGCCTCTAATATCAACGAAAATGACTTTAGATATATAAGACATTATTACTAGCAATTGCACTGTAGTGTGCAATGGGTATGCCGTGGAAAGTTGAAGTGACCTAAATTTGATGGTTAGGTTGAAATGTTCAGAACCATTAAATAATTCAAACATGCTGAAATAAATTGTACTATACGAGTTTCAATATATTGATAAGGAAGATTTAAAAGCAGTATGTAAGTTTAAGGTAGATTCGAATCAATAAATTCCATCACATTTTTGAATCCTAAGAATATAAAAGCAATACCTAATTTTTAAGGAGGATCTAAGAAATAATAAGCAAACTAAAATTTGTGCATGCAAAAAATTAATCAAAAGGTAGATTGTAGTTTGTTATTTTTTATTTTTAAGTAAATTTTGAATTTGAATTGCCAATAACAAGTTTGTGATCTTGTTATATAGTATATTTTGTAATGTAAACTATTTAAGATATTTTTAAAATAATATTATATTATAAAATTATATATATCTAGTAAATATTTATTTAGAGTTGAAATGTATTATATATAATATCTAATATAATTATACTTCTTATTGTTTACTATATTTTATATAATATAAATTATTTAATAATTTTTAGAACAATAATATATTATAAAATCCTATATTTATATTAAATATTAAACTATATTTTTTATTTTATTATATATTATTATCAATATCTTATCATATGTTTTATTTTATTATATATTATATCACTCCCACTATCTCTCTCCCTATTTTGGTAGATAAACACAAGGAATGGATGTAGTGACACACATCATTTCTATTGTCTTGTATCATTATAAGATGATGTCAAAACAATAAATATTTCTATTAATACATAGTTTATATATCAAATTTTTATATAAAAACACATAAATAATATAAAACTATATTTTAATATTGAAAATAAATTAAATAAATATTTCTATTAAATAATTTATATATTATATGTAAAAATATAAAAATATAGTTTAATATTGAAAATAAATTAAATTGTAACTCGTTGTTTCTGAATTAATTGATGTGACGGTATTTTTTCTCTAACCATACTATCATCCAGTTACAATATTATGGACCTAATGTCTATTAGAATAAATCTTATAATATTAATAATTATATATTTTTAGTTCTATAAAATAAATAAATAATTTATAAATTGTCAATTATTAAATCCAAAAAAAAAATTTAATTTTATATTAAGTATATAATATAATTAAATTATATATTATATATTTTACATAAAATAAATATAATCAAATTATAAATTAATACAAATATTAAATATATAATATGTTTAATCTAAATATACAATTTTATTAAATTTTATAATATTATATTATACTTTACTTATAAATATATAAATATATTTAAAATTTCAAAATCTTATAATATTAATAATTATATATTTTTTTAAATCTATAAAATAAATAAATTATTTATAAATATATAGAATAGCATATTTAATTATAAATATAAATTTTATATATAAAATTATTATATAATAAAATAACAAATATATTTAAATATATAATTTTAAAAATATATTAAATAATTATTAAACTATTTAAAAAAATTAAAAACATTTTCTGCACTATATATCCATTTTACCTTGTTAAAATTAAATACACTGAATTAGTTCCTAAAAAACCATATTGAAGAGCTCAAGTTTGAAATTTAGCAACATTCAGTGAATGCATAATTATGCCAATTTAATTTGTGTTTATTAAATTCAAACTATGTTAATTTTTGTAGCTTGGACAGGTGTTCTAGTCTCAGGTGGAGATTACGAGGCTGGAAACACAGCTGGAATAATTATCTCCATACCTAGATAATTGATTTCTCGAGAGACTTCTAGATATTAGGGTTTAGAGTCTAATTAATCCTAGCCATTGATTAAAATTAAATCATGGCCATTGGTTTCCAATGAGGGGATTATAAAAGAGGATCAATAGGCATTTGGAAAATACAGATCCGAGAAGTATTTGCAGCGATAGCAAATAAATAAATTTGCGGTGATAGCAAATTGATTTGCAGTGAAAGCAAAGGGCGCAGTGATAGCGTTGGAGAGCAGTGGAATTGCCGGAGAAGGAAAATATTGCCGGAGCAATTTCAGCAGGAACAATTGAGGGAAGGGAATTTACAGGAAAGGAATTTCCAGAGCTCTGCCAGTAAGAGGCAAGCAATTTTGTATCTCTTGATTTCCTGTAGTTGAATAAAATTCATATCTGCTGACTGGTTTTCCCTTCGGGGTTTTTCCAAGGACAATTTGTCCAAAACATTGTGTTCATTTTATTTTTCTATCTCCGTGATTTTTCCGTGAAGTTGCAGCTGTGTTATTATTTAATAATTGCTGTAAATTAATTAATTTTTCGGCAGCCAAATAATCTTATAAGATAGGAAATTAATAATCAGTAGCTGCATTAGATTTTTCACATGGTATCAGAGCAGATCTGAGTGCAGAACAGGCACAGGGAGAAAGGAAAAATAATCTAGGGTTTATAAAACCCAGTTTGACCTCTTCAAATTATTATTTTCTTTTGAGATGGCCTCAGCAGGTTTAAGAGATCAGGACAGATTGGATGGAGCCTCAAATTTTGGTGTCTGGAAAGCCAGAATTTCTTTATTGCTGGAAGAGAATGGTATCAAGGATTATGTGACCACTGTTGTACCTGTACCTACAGATGCAACACAGCTCGTAGCATATAAGAAGGAAGATGCCAAGGCAAGGAGGCTGATTCTTGACGGTGTTAAGGATCATATTGTTCCGCATATTGCAGAGTTAGATACAGCAAAGACGATGTGGGATGCCATTATGAATCTGTACCAGAATGCTACCCTTAACCGAAAGCTGATTCTCAGAGAAAAGTTAAGGAATACCCGGATGAATAAGGGAGAAGACGTCACAAGTTACCTCACCAGACTTAGACTTGTCAAGGATGAATTGGCAGCTGTTGGAGACAAACCAAAGGATGATGAGCTAGTACGAATAGCCCTGAATGGGTTTACTAAGCAGTGGGATGTCTTTGTTCAAGTTATTAATGGATGAGACACCTTACCAAGTTGGGATCGACTATGGAGTGACTTCACTCAGGAGGAGCTTAGACTAAGTCTTGTCAATGGAACCAGTAGTAATAGTCAGAAAAGTGAGGTGGAACAGGAAAACGTTGCCCTAGCAGGAAAAGGGAAAGCGAAGAAGGGGTCTGGCAAAGGATCAAATTCAAAAAGTGAGAAGAAGAAGGACTTATCTAAGATCAAATGCTATGGCTGTCACGAGTTCGGCCACTATGTCAGCGATTGCCCACAAAGGAAGAAAAATGAAAAGAAGGGCAAGAAGCAGACGACAGCTTCAGCAAGTGTAGATGAGCTTTCTAGTAGAATGGAGGATGAGTTTGCACTCATAGCTTGCCTGACTAGCTCAACCTCATAGGGTGTTTGGTATATAGACAGTGGGGCGTCATTTCATATGACAGGAGTTAGGGAGTACTTCTCCAGATACAAGGAGGAGGACATCAGATTCCAGATTCAGATGGGGAACAAGTCCAAGTGCAATCCAGTTGGGAGAGGGACTGTTCTATTTCAGAGGGAGAATGTCAAGCCTATTTCCATTCATGATGTGTTGTATGTGCCAGGCTTGGGCATGAATCTAATTTCCATATCTGTCCTTTAGGATAAAGGCTACAATGTACTCTTTAGAGGGGCGCATGTTTTAATCAAGCATAAGGATTGGAAATCACCCATAGCTATTAGAGTTAGGAGCGGCTGACTTTATAGGTTGCAGTTTGATACTCCTAAGGCACTAGTGAGCAGCAGTAATCCTAGAGATCAAGGAGAGCTATGGCATAGAAGGATGGGCCATATACATCATGGAGCACTTAAATTGCTTCGTGAGACAGTGACAGGTGTTCCAGACGTGAGCACAGAGCATGATGATGCATGTAAGGGATGTGTATTGGGGAAGTTTGTGAAAGCAGCTTTTCCAAGGAGTGACACCAGATCCAAGGGGGTTCTTGATCTAGTACATTCAGATATATGTGGACCAATGTCAACGAAGTCTCTTAGAGGATATGAGTACTTTGTTACTTTTATTGATGATTTCTCCAGGAAGACCTGGATATACTTCTTGAAGACCAAGGATGAGGTCTTTAGTCACTTCCAAGAGTTCAAAGCTCTTGTGGAGAATTCGACAGGCAGGAAGGTAAAGGTTCTTCGATCAGACAATGGAGGCGAGTACAAAGGGAAAGAGTTCCAGGAGTTCTGTACCAGGGAAGGAATCAAGAGAGAGTGGACCGTTCCTTACAACCCGCAGCAGAATGGGGTTGCTGAGAGGAAGAATCGTTCTATATCGGAGGCAGCAAGGGCTATGTTGTATGACCAAGATATGCCACGATACTTATGGGCAGAGGCATGCAGTACAGCAGTATACATACAGAACAGGGTTCCACATAAGGTATTGGGCAAGATGACACCAGAGGAGGCATTCTCAGGGAAGAAGCCAGATGTTAGTCACTTCAGGATATTTGGGAGTTTGGCATTTTGTCACATTCCAGGGGCTACACGTTCCAAGTTAGATCAGACTGCAGAGAGAGGGTACTTTGTGGGGTACAGCGAGACCTCAAAGGCATATCGGATATTTATTCCAAGGACCAAGAGGATTATAGTCAGGCGTGATGTCAAATTCATGGAGGACAAGGCATATAGGAGGTCCAGAGATTTGCCAGCAGATGATCAGAATGAGCAGCCAACAGAAGCTCCAAGGATTGTTCAACCAGAATAGGGGCAGCGAAGCACGAGTACAGTTACTAGTACAAGCACAGGCTCAGGTGCTGAGAGTTCGCAGAGTATGGAGCAACAGATACAACAAATCCAAGAGATGCATCAAGAAGATATGGAGTTTGATATTTCATCCTCTATAGTTGACAGGAGGAACCATGAGGTTCAACAGACACATAAGGATACTCAGGAGTTTGTGGGAGCTCCTAGGACGAGTAATAGACAGCGGAAACAACCAGCTAGGTATAATGACTATGTGGCATTGGTTAGTCAGTTGGTAGATAGTGAGCCTTCTAGCTATTAAGAGGCTGCACAGCAACAGGTGTGGCAAGATGCGATGGTTGAGGAATATACCTTAATAATGCAGAATGATGTGTGGGAGGTTGTGCCTAGACCGACAGATAGGGCAGTGGTTGGATCACGCTGGATCTATAAGATTAAGCATGGTGCAGATGGTAGCATCGAGAAATACAAGGCAAGGTTCGTGGCCAAGGGGTTCTCTCAGAAGGAGGGAATAGACTATGAGGAGACATTTGCTCCAGTGGCCAGGTATACTTCTATACGAGCCGTAATCTCACTTGCAGTGCATATGGGATGGCAGATCCATCAAATGGATGTCAAGACGGCATTTCTTAATGGTGAATTGTTAGAAGAGGTATACATAGAACAACCAGAGGGCTTTGTAGCACACATCAGCGAAACCCACGTGTGCAGATTAAAGAAAGCTTTGTATGGACTCAAGCAGGCTCCCAGGGCGTGGTATGAGCGCATTGATAGATACTTGCAGGGAATAGGCTTTGTGAAGAGTGAGGCGGATGCTAACCTCTACTACTTGGTGGTTGGAGGTGAAATTCTCATTCTTGTTCTATATGTGGACGACTTGTTTTTAACAGGTTCACTGGGGCTTATAGAGGAGTGCAAGAGGGACCTTGCAGCAGAGTTCGAGATGAAGGATTTGGGGCTTATGCACTACTTTCTAGGCATGGAAGTGTGGCAGACAGATGGAGAGATTTTCCTTGGACAAGGGAAATACTGCATTGAAATCTTGAAGAGGTTTGAGATGCAAGATTGCAGAGCCATGTCTACACCTATGATCACGAATTGGAAGAAGATAGACACATCCAAGGAAAAGGATGTAGACCCCACCTTATACAGGATGTTGATTGGATCTCTCATGTATTTGGTCAACACTAGGCCAGATATATCCTTTGCAGTAAACTCTCTTAGTCAGTTCATGGTTGAGCCGAAGAGAGTGCATTGGATAGCGGCAAAGCATGTGTTGCGGTATTTGCGTGGTACAATCGAGTATGGGATCAGATATGCTCGAGGTGATGGTATCAAGTTGATAGGCTATACTGATGCAGATTGGGCAGGTAGTGCGGTGGACAGGAAAAGCACTTCAGGGTGCTGCTTTAGTTTGGGATCAGGAGTTGTCTCTTGGTACAACAGGAAGCAAAAGTCCGTGGCTCTGAGTTCTGCAGAAGCAGAATACATAGCAGCTAGCATGGCAACGTGTGAGGCTATATGGCTTCGGAAGTTGCTAGTAGCCTTGTTTGGTCAGAGGGTTGAGACTACAGTGATACACTGTGATAATCAGAGTTGCATCAGATTATCTGAGAATCCAGTGTTTCATGATAGGTCTAAACATATAGACATCAGATATCATTTCATTAGGGATTGTGTACAGCGGAGGGTTGTTCAGCTACAGTATATACCTACAGATCAGCAGGTAGCAGACATTTTGACAAAGGCATTGGGGAAGGCAAAATTCATCTTCTTCAGAGGTAAGTTGGGTGTTATGCAGAACACCTTCCTCGCTAAGAGGGAGTGTTAATTTTTGTAGCTTGGACAGGTGTTCTAGTCTCAGGTGGAGATTACGAGGCTGGAAACACAGCTGGAATAATTATCTCCATACCTAGATAATTGATTTCTCGAGAGACTTCTAGATATTAGGGTTTAGAGTCTAATTAATCCTAGCCATTGATTAAAATTAAATCATGGCCATTGGTTTCCAATGAGGGGATTATAAAAGAGGATCAATAGGCATTTGAAAAATACAGATCCGAGAAGTATTTGCAGCGATAGCAAATAAATAAATTTGCGGTGATAGCAAATTGATTTGCAGTGAAAGCAAAGGGCGCAGTGATAGCGTTGGAGAGCAGTGGAATTGCCGGAGAAGGAAAATATTGCCGGAGCAATTTCAGCAGGAACAATTGAGGGAAGGGAATTTACAGGAAAGGAATTTCCAGAGCTCTGCCAGTAAGAGGCAAGCAATTTTGTATCTCTTGATTTCCTGTAGTTGAATAAAATTCATATCTGCTGACTGGTTTTCCCTTCGGGGTTTTTCCAGGGACAATTTGTCCAAAACATTGTGTTCATTTTATTTTTCTATCTCCGTGATTTTTCCGTGAAGTTGCAGCTGTGTTATTATTTAATATTTGCTGTAAATTAATTAATTTTTCGGCAGCCAAATAATCTTATAAGATAGGAAATTAATAATCAGTAGCTGCATTAGATTTTTCACAAACTATACATGAATAAGAATAAATAACTGTATACAGTGTTGGAATACATAACAAAAGCGAAAAATATTAAACCTATTTATGTTCCTGGATACAAACTTGAAAATAGAGAGATTAATGTTTAAATAGCTTTTAAAAACCCTTCGCAAGGTCCAAAATACATTCTTTCTTGATATCGGCAAGATAATATACTATCAGTAACTTCAAAATTTCTTCCGCCGATGGCCCTTGTCACTCTTATGACCTTTGGACTTAGCATATATATTTCTTAACTTTCTACTGCTGGTTCCCTTACCACTATTACCAGTCACTGTTTGCATCTTACGAAATGCACATTCTCTCATACAACCACCGATATACAATTGCAGTCGCATATACATTACTTGACTTGCTGTGTTGGTTCTCTCTCCTGGTTCTACCAGTCACTCCTTGTATCTAACTCCTTGCATCATTCAAAATGTACATTCAATACATGCATTTGCAACATACAACCCCGACATGCGATTGCAGGATACACACAAACTGATACTCGCATACAATAGTGATATACATATGAAATGTTTGCGGCATACAAATGTGAGATACACACAAAATGTACTCAGATATGATTGCGATATACACATACAATGTTCTTTGACATACAATGGCAGTATACACATAAACTATCTTTGACATACAAATGCAGTATACTCATAAAATGCATGTTCAGTGACACAACCCAAATCTTAGCGGAGGATTTATTTCAGCAGTGCCGTGTCCATGCTTTCACTATCCAGAGATTTTGGAGTGAATCCAATCAACTTTTTTCACATAGAAAACCAAATTCCCAACAGAAAAGTCGTCATCTATGTAATGCCCCTCGCTTTTTGCTTGTGATAGATGTTATTTTCGTGTTTCCTATGACAGTTCTGGTTTAGATGATAGTCTTGTAGTGCATGTTTACAGTTTCGAGATGTTTGGACTTTTACGTTATGGTTTATGATCTCCTTGAGCTTGATGGACTCTTTGATATTATGCTAGCTGGTTATGGATCTATGTTAGGATGATGCTTGTTTACTTGTACTTTGTGCTTTCACAGTTGATGGACATGATTATGGATTGATGTTACTTTTAGTTAATATGTTGTTCGATCATGATTATGATGTATGTCTGGTATTAGTTATTTAATGATGTGTTACATGAACGGAACAGTGTTGCATTACTCGTGTTTGAGTACCCTGCCACGCTGCGACTTCTGTTCATTATGCTTGTGATTACATGGTTATATATGTATATATGCACAACCTTTTTGTTCGTTGCAGGATGTAGGTACCAGGCATCGACTCCACCTAAATTACCAAGTCTGAGCGTGCCCTAGCCAATGGAATTGTGGATTGGAGTTGACATGAGGTTCCCCTAATTAGTCAACATCCTCAAGGAGGATGAACTTTCAGTGTTGTACCCTGTCGTCACCGTCAGTGGGACTGTTGTCGCCATTTGTCGTTATGTCCTGTGGCTTCTCTTGGGTCAGGTATCACCTTGTAAATTAGGGTATATCCAATTTGAGTGTTAATCCATGCATGATTAATATTTCATTTAAATAAGGTTAAATTAAAGCTTAAATTAAATAAACATTGCTAGGGGATTATGTGTGTGGTTTATTAATTATAAATAATTTAATTACTGATAATTGGTAAATAAATAAATTAAACTAGATAAATGATTTAACGAAATATTAAATTGCAAATTGTAGCAGATTAAAATTAAACAGAAAACAAATGCATATGTGAAAATGAATAAACATCTATAACGTTGATAAAATAAATCTAAGCTAAAGTAATTGTGTGGTAAATTTGGATTACGGATATTTTAACGGTAAAATGGAATTGATAAGGGTGAAATGATCATGTCTTGGAGGGAGAGATCTGACCAAATCTATCAAATTTATATCGGATCATGATGAGTTTATTTAGTTCTTTATTGAATAGATATTTATTATATAAAAAGGAATTAAATTTAGTCAAGAATTAATAAAATTGCTTCTCTATGGATAAAAATAATTATTATCCAATGACCTATGGGTTTGTTATTGCCATCTCTATTACTATTATTATCACTATGATTATTTAGGTACATTATTAAACATAATCAGTTTCTGATAAATATCGCTAACATTTTTTTTGTTTAAAAATTAGGGTTGTCATATTTGGGGATATGCAAATTTACATCAGGTGCCGTCATTGGTAAAATTAAGGAATTGGGAGTCTCGGAGATAGTTAATTTTGCACCCCACGAGAGAGTGGGTTGTGGGGGAAAGGAAGGAATGTCTCTGCATTTACCCGAGGAGTCCATTCTAGGTTTTGAGAAAGTGGGATGTCAAGATGTCCCTGGCATTTTATCCAGGGAGCTGAGTCCTGGTTGGGAGAGTTTTCGGGAAGAGAAGGAAGGAGGGGCTTGCAGAGGAGAAGAGATTTTTGGGAAAAGCTTAACAAATTTTAGGTATGGACTATATATGATATATGCCTATTTCTTATGAAAATTTTAACAGAATTAGGTTAATTGTGTTTTCTCCATTGAAGGGATTTACTCAGGGTTGGTGTTAGATTTTTTGCTAATGGCAGACTTGAAATCCTCATGACCACCAACCTATATTCAGTCTGAAACTTGTCACAAATTTCCATTCTGCTTCAGATTCATTTTAGTGGTTCCCCAGTCCCCACCTCCGTGCATTCTGCACAGTTCCACCCAATTGACCATTTTGCACTTAAATCACAAAGATCTTTTCTCTATTATCCATGATTTCAAGCCACTGAGCCTTGGCCCACAATCACTAACCTACGCTTTTAGTGTGTCCCTTAATAACATGGTCATGTCCTCTTGTCAGAGGGTCTTGCCTGGTGATCCTCTTGGTAAACGTATTCCATCAGAGGGCTTCCATGGCATTAAAACTGGTGCGTGCCCCCAGTCAAACTATACCCGCATCTAAGAAGTAAGGTAGGGTCTACATTGCTGCTAATACAGTGCTGCCTGTCCAGTGCTCCATTTAGTATGATATAACTCACCACACAACGCATAACGGATACATTACAATTTATTTGGTTTAAATCTTCACCACTCTACGTTGTGCAAACAGAATGTTGCATCGACCCACTTGCTCCCCAAAATACCAAAATGGAACTCGATGGCTGTTTGGGCATGGCGTTACTTCTAAGCTTTGTTGTGGCCCGTAGGGTAGAGATACATTGCAATCTCCCTTTTGATGTTCTCGGAGATGTATTTCTACTTTTCCTTAAAGGAAAATCAAAATCTATTTTTTCTTTAGTAATATATATATATATATATATATATATGTCTAGCTTTGCAAAGGTGGTTCGGGCGTGTTAATCGCACCATATTGTTTAGACTTTTAGCACGAACACCATAGCCACAACTTCTTTGAGTTGATACACACAGCTTTATTACCCTATTCTCATCCCCCTTTCTTGATAAGAGAGGGTTTTATCTAGTTGCCCATGCAAGGGGGCTCCTTTCTAGATGCTATGAGAATTTTGGGGTATTTACATCTAATTACAAAAGCAGGAAGCTGCAAACACAGTCATAACAACTTGGCTAAATAGGCACTAAGCGGGCAGATTCATCAATGTCGAGGATGATCGTGAAGAGGAATGCGAATTGGTGCCAAAGCTGTGGATTCTTTCCCATCCCTAGTCCAGGGGAGGGCTGTTAGTTTCTATCGTGATTATCCACAATGAGCTACC
Organism: Cunninghamia lanceolata; assembly: GCA_027924645.1. NCBI lineage: Eukaryota > Viridiplantae > Streptophyta > Pinopsida > Cupressales > Cupressaceae > Cunninghamia > Cunninghamia lanceolata. Next base: position 3,195,407 of record BSBN01000810.1, on the reverse strand, counting down.
AATCCTCTCAAAGTTTTCATAGCGGCTATGAACTAAGCGGGTTTAAAAGGGGGTCAACCTTCCATCTCTAAAATCTGCTGAATTGTCCATTACATTTTTTTAAGCTTATGATTCTTGTCTGTAGCTATCTGGGCTGCAATATTAGGAGTGGTAGACACCTTCATGGGATCTGGCCCTTACTGCTCCCGAGCCCAAGAAAATACTATTTTGGGAGGCTAACTCATACATTCCCACGTACTGAAAATCTAATGAGATGATTGAAACAAGTCTTTAAAATCAGTCTTATAGAAAAATAGCTTTAATACTTATTGTACAGTTCTAGCAATATAGCTATCCACATCTTTCCGCTACCTACAAAGACTATACTTCAAAGAATCCATCAAACGAAGGTAGAAAACAATTAGGTTCATCATTTTCAATTACACAACTTCCTCAAAAAAAAAAAAATTCACATTATATATATAGCTGGTTCAACAACAATAAATCGTTATTGATCTTTTAATAATCAAATGCTGCGACAGTTGTAAATAGGCAACCCAATCGTGCCACGCCTTCACTTCTCCACCTTGCGCACACGTCTATTAGAGCATTTCCACTATAATATTTGACAGATGCTGAGCGTTTGGTTATACACCTGCAATTTGCATTTTCGCTTAAGAGTTTCTTGAGCCATCACCAATCCATTGCTCTGCGTAGCTTGCACCTCCCCACACAATACGCTAATGATTAGAGGACGCCAACGGCACTTTAGGGTTAGGTTGTTTGCCACGGTATTTCCGACGCATAGGATTCACTCACCAAGGAGAGAGTTCTTACCTTTAGGTTGCCTTTCATGAGTAATTGCCGTGTCTTGAGTAGATTGTTCTATTATATTTAAATAGATGTTCATTTCTCTAAACAAACTTTATGCTTATATTCATTCTTATTTGAGTTCAATCGGCATTTGATTAGCAGTTTAAATTAAATGTAGGTTGAATAGTATAATTATTCGCATGATACAATTAGATTAATTTCATAGATTACAGGATTAAATTATGAGATTTTTGATCTGTCAATATGGTTGATATAATCATAATGCAATGATACAGTTTATTTAATTTTAGAATGAGGTGATTATTTATATACAGTAAATTTGTAAATAAGGTGTAACGTTAATTATTTAACGATCTGTGGAATTTTAATATCATTATTGTTATCACTATTATTATTATTATTATTATTATTATTTGTATCACGTGATTTATTTAAATCAAGCCATCGAAATTGATATAATCTATTATCGGGATTATTAAATGATAAATTTAAATGTATATTAGATTTGGGATAAATGAATATTCAATATGTTGATTCGTAGAATGGATAAATGTATCTAACGTAGTATTTAAATCTATCACCTTCTCTTTATTAATGACTTGTTGAACTAGATTTCATTCGTTGTAAATATACTTTGATATTCTCATGAATGTTGTGATAGATAGACAATGGTATGAGAACTATAGGTAGTTGTAATCGTTAATTACATAGAAGTGATTTACATTGTTCCTCTCTTGGTTATAAATTAAATCGGAATACTCAAACTTATCCGTATGAAATGAATTTAAACATTCCTTATAATCATTTAATCAATTTGAGATTATAATACTGACAATAGAAGTTTACTTTAGTTACGTCAATGATAAATGTATCATGTAGATTAATAAAATGATTATTTTTAATACATATTTAAACATAATTCACTTTAATGTAAGTCATAGATTTATCCCTTGTAAGAATACGATCAAATGACAAGCTTTATCTTGATGATTGATATACCAATGTAACAACTTAGTCATGTGCAAATTGTTATAGTGGAAGTAGTTGTAAGAAGGCATAATTGGATCATAAGTATAATTGATTCTCGTAATATATTAATTCAAACTGTGGGTCATAAAACTGTTCTTATAGTCTTTGAATGTGTAATCTTTCCGTATGGCTAGAGTTCCGGAGGCTTAGCTTGGGAGGTCTTGAATTCATGTGTTGTGTTGTTAGATGTCTTGAGATCATGATGTTATAAGAAGCCTTGTCGTCTCTAGTTATGTATGGACTAAATGACAAATGAATGGTAAATGCACTTCTTGTGATTGTATTGTTATCCAACTGGTTGTACTAGTCTTGTATCCAGTTTTGTGGTAAGATATGGAACAGGGTGACATGGAAATCTTAGAGTTGTAATGAATATGTGTTATCATGGGCAATGGTCTAGGAGTCCTGCCCTTATAATTATGTTATGGAGGGTTAATGCTTTGTATTGTTATATAAGGATAGTTGTTATGCAAGATGGTCAATGCCTTGCATGGTTTCATACCCTCGTTGTTGTGATGTCTTGCTATGCTTGTTGTGTAGGGTTTCATAGTTGTAGGTAAGGGAGTGGCTTCCAATGTGGGGGCCGGTGCCAAGTGGCTAGCCAGGGTAACCCACTGGGAGTTGGTAATTTAGTGATAACATAATTAAATACCTAGGGGTTGGGTAGTTTTCACATTAACAAGATAATAAGATGTTTGGTTCCTCACTCATGCCTGTAGTGCTAGTTCAAACTAAGGATGAGGGGAGAAGGCTAGGATTGACAGATCTACTTCCTTGTCATCACGAAAGGAAGGTTGATTCCACATGCATCATCCTATGGGGCCGGTGTCTAGAGAGAGACTACCTAGGTAACCCATGTTAGGACCATGCGATGACACTCTCCTTACTATAGTCTAGCACTCCCTTGTTGTACTTTCCCCATTTGCTAAGTGTTGCCTTTGGAAGTACTGTTGTGTTGTTTGTGATGGTGACTTGTGATAGTCATGTGTTGTCTCATAGCCTACTATCTACCTGACCGTATGTTGTAGTGGGGACCTCATGTTAACTCCTAGCTCGGGGGGTGGACCTCAGGGTTCTACATGGTCGGGTGGAAGAGCTTTATCCATTGTTTTTTTTTTCCTTGCTGTTACTTGTAAGCGAGAGGGGACACTCCCTATGTATCAGACATCCGATCTTGTACTTGTTTTGAAGACACTTATTGTGCTCATGTTCTAGCCGGTGTATCAGTTGATTCAGATTGTATGTCTTCAAATGTAATCAGAATAGTAATGATGTAAATTACACAATGATGTACTCATTTGTATAGACTTGGAATATGTGCATGTAATCTTGATTAAAGTTGAGTATCTAATTGATGTCACGAAATGGAGATGTATATGTATAATCAATATTGTAATAGAGTTAGAATGATTTGTCGATGTTAGTTAGTTATGCATGTATATTATGTTGGTTATTTGTCAAGTAGTGCAACCATGGCACCTTGGGAGACAAGATGATAGTTAATGATGTGTACTGAACTGCTAAACCTTACTTGTTATCTTATTCAAAAAAAAAAATTCCTCTTTGCTTGCTTAGATGTGTTGTCTTCCAAGGTGTTCGTGGCGGGGCACTACATCTGGTATCAGAGCCAAGTTTAAACATTGGGTACCTTGGTTTAATTTGAGCCCATTATTTAACCTAGTGCTTATACTTTGTAGAACGATTTAACTCCTGTTGTGACCCTTTTCTTAATATAATATTTTCCCTTTTCTGTGTAGGGAAGATGCCTAGACGTAGGGGCTGAGGTCAGGGCAGAGGAAGGGGTCGTGGGAGAGGTGGTGGCAGTATTCCTCCTCCCAATTCTCTTCATGGGAGTGGTCATGAAGGCGGGGGTCAGAACATGGAAGGTCAAGGTTAGACTGATGGAGCCCAGTTGAGACAGATTCTTGAGGAAGCCCTTGCCTGTTTAGGTCCCAGACAGGTGGGTGAGTAGCCCAGAGGTGGTCAGGAGGTAGACCAGTCAGGTCCTAGAGAGATAGAAAGGTCTCCCAGGCGTATGGAATTGATAGCTGAGTAGGAGGCCATTCAAGCCAACCATATGAGGGACTTAGTAAGAGCACTTCCTCCCATCTTTGATGGAACTGGTAGAGGACTTGAGGCAGAGACTTGGTTGTTGGACCTAGGCAGATGTTTCGCCATGCATCCGTATGGCAGCAATACGAAAGCCAGATGTGCTATTTTACACCTTCGAGGGTTTGCTTCGACTTGGTGGAGGCTAGAGGAGCAGAAGCTGCATCTGGACATTGGCACGGTGTCTTGGGAGTTGTTTGAGGATAGATTTAGAGCTCACTTCCTTTCTGACCATTGGAGGCAGCGTCGGGCAGACGGGTTTCATGAGTTGAGGCAGTTGGCCATGATAGTTGAGCAGTATGAGCGCAGATTTTATGAGTTCAAATAGTATACAGGTATTGGGGATGATGAGCCCATGTTGGTGCGGCATTTTATCAGGGGGTTGAATGCCCAGATTAGTGGAGGGGTTCATGTATTCAAACCTAAGACCATGGAGGTTGCCGTGGAGAAAGCCCAGCTAGTGGAGGAGAACTTGGCTATGGCCCTAGGTGGGCATACAGGTGTGCGCTTTGGCAGTACACATTCGTCAGGACATGGTTCTTGAGGTGGTCACACCCAGGCATTAGGTTCTCATGCACACTCAAAGAGTGGTCAGCTGCAGCGGTATTCACAGTCAAAACTGAAGAACTCTCAGCATCAGCAGGGAAATAGGTTTCAAAATAAGAAGGACCAGTCTTGGCAGTGCAACAAGCGCTACCGTTATGATCAGTCAGCCCAGAGTGTGCAGTCTACAATAAGCAGGGGCAGTTTCCAACAGTCTAGTTCTTTCCAGGGTAACAGTGGATTTGGTAGAGGCACCGGGTGCTTCTCTTGCGACCAATAGGGCCATATTGCCAGACAGTGCCCGCAGAAGGGTGCATCAGGGTTTGGACATCAACCGGCGGCATCTGAGCCAACGGTTGGTGATGTAGGCAAGTCGCATCGAGTCTTTGCAGTGGTAGATGACCGGCAGCTAGAATATCAAGGCACCGTGGTGGAGGCTTCTAGTCGCATGCAAGGTATTGATTTTTCTATTCTATTTGACTCTGGTGCATCTGATTCATTTATATCTCCTTCCCTTGTGGAGCATTGTGGCTTAGTGGCAACAAAGCAAGATGACAGGTGGCAGGTTGAGTTAGCTTTTGGGGCTAAGGTAGCAGTTGAGTCTCTAGTTTGAGAGTGTAAATTGAAGATTGGCTCTCTATCTACTTCTATGGACCTTCGCATTCTACCCCTGGGTTCATATGACATAGTTTTGGGGATGGATTGGTTGGAGGCCCATCAGATAGTGATAGATTGTCAGCATAAAATGGTTAGATGCGTGGATGATTCTGGTTTTGAGTTTGAGGTCGTAGGAGTTCAGAGGCCTGTTTCCCTATGTATGGTCTCTGCTATGCAACTCAAGAGATGTATGCGTCAGGGATGTCAACTTTTTGCAGTGACTGTTAGCGATTTAGAGATGGAAGAGAGTCGAGAGGCATCTCTTGACAATCACCCACTCTTGAAGGAGTATGCGGATGTCTTTCCTTCTGACATTCCAGGGATGCCACCTAAGCGTGACATCGATTTCAGGATTGATCTAATTCCTGGTGCAGAGCCTATCTCAAGAGCTCCATACAGGATGACCACTCAGGAGCTCAAGGAGCTTCGATTGCAGTTAGAGGAGCTATTAGCCAAGGGGTTCATATGACCTAGTGTTTCCCCTTGGGGTGCACCTGTGATCTTTGTGAAGAAGAAAGATGGATCTCTACGGCTATGTATCGACTATCGGCAGCTCAACAAGGTAACAGTGAGAAATAGGTATCCCTTGCCTTCGATCGATGATTTGTTTGACCAGATTAAGGGAGCGAAGGTATTCTCTAAGATTGACCTTAAGTCAGGATATCACCAGTTGCAGATTTTTGAGGCAGATATTCACAAAATAGCATTTCGCACCCGTTATGGACATTATGAGTTCACAGTGGTACCATTCGGGTTGACCAATGCACCTTCAGTTTTCATGAGCTTAATGAATGGTGTGTGTCGCACCTATCTTGACCGATTTGTTCTCATATTTCTTGATGATATATTGATCTATTCAAGGACTATGGAGGAACACGAGTAGCATTTGCGTCAGGTGTTGCAGTGTCTGAGAGAAAATCAGCTTTATGCGAATTTGTCAAAATGTGCATTCTTCCAGACAGAGGTTAAGTATTTGGGTCATGTTATCTCTAGAGAGGGTATTGCGGTAGATCCCTTGAAGATCCAAGCTATTATGGACTGGCCTGCACCCACCAATGTATCCGAGGTCCATAGTTTTATGGGGTTGGCAAGTTACTATCATCGCTTTGTCATGGGGTTTTCAAGAATTGCTCATCCCATTACTTCTCTTCAGAGGAAAGGGAAAAAGTTTGTTTGGTCAGAGAAGTGTCAGGAAGCCTTTCAGACCCTTAAGGAGCAGCTGACCAGTGCACCTATACTTGCAGTTCCTGATCCTGATAGGGACTTTGTTGTTTGTACCGATGCCTCCTTAGAGGGTTTGGGGGTAGTTCTAATGCAGGATGGTCGCATGATTGCCTATGAGTCTCGCAAGCTCAAGGATCACGAGTTGAACTATCCCACTCATGACCTGGAGTTGGCAGTAGTTGTGCATGCTTTGGTGAGATGGAGGCATTTTCTATTAGGGCATCGATTTGAGCTGCACAGTGATCATCGTAGTTTGCAATATATTTTCACGCAGCCAAACTTGAATGCCAGGCAAAGATATTGGATGGAGTTCTTGTGTGACTATGACTTCGAGGTCAAATATATTTAGGGCAAGGAGAATGTGGTAGCAGATGCTCTTAATCGTCGAAAGCATGAGATCTTAGCAGTCTCGCTTACAGTTGATTTGAGAGGACAAATTCTTGCTGCTCTTCCTTCTAACAGTTGGTGCTAGGAGGTGAGGACTGAGATTGAGTCAGGTAGACCTTTAGGAGGTAGACTCTCTGGTTACTCTTTTGAGTCAGATGGTCTTTTGCGACATTTGGGTCGCATCTATGTTCCTAATTCTGAGGGTCTTCGCACCCTAGTTCTGTCGGAGGCACATCAGGCACCCTATTCTGCTCATCCGGGTGTCAAGAAGATGCATGTAGATCTGCGTCAACTGTACTTTGGGAGTGGCATGAAGCGGGATATTACTGATTTTGTGTCGAGATGTCTTGAGTGTTAGAGGGTGAAGGCAGAGCACCAGCACCGTGCAAGTCTTTTGCAGCCTCATTTGATTCCAGAGTGGAAGTGGGATATCATTTCGATAGACTTCATTGTTGGTTTGCCGATGTCCTCTCGACGACATGATGCTATTATGGTCACGGTGGATAGGCTAACGAAGGTAGCTCACTTTTCTCCTGTCCATGCCTCTTACAATGCCTCTACGGTGATGAGAGTGTTCATGGAGGACATCGTTAGACTTCATGGGATTCCTCGTAGGATCATCTCTGATTGAGATCTAGTGTTCACTTTCGCCCTTTGGACTTCCTTGCAACATGCCTTGGGAACACAGCTGAACTTTAGTTCAGCTTATCATCCTGAGACTGATGGTTAGACTAAGAGGGTTAATCAAGTCCTCGAGGATATGTTGAGGATGTATGTTATGGATCAGCAGAGCCGTTGGGAGGACTACCTTTACCTAGTGGAGTTTGCCTATAATAATGGTTATCATAGTTCTATTGGCATGTCTCCCTTCCAGGCCTTGTATGGTCGTCCTTGTAGGACCCCCTTGAGTTGGGATCATTTGAAGGATAGAGTTCTTTTGGGTCCGGATATGCTTAGAGATATGGAGCAGCAGGTTGAGAGGATTAGAGAGCATTTGGTGGTAGCTCAGGATAGGCAGAAAAAGTATGCAGATGCTCATAGGATCGATCATCAGTTTTCTGTTGGGGATCAAGTGTTCTTGCGTGTGCGACCACGAAAGAGTCCGATCCGCTATGGGAAGGGCTCTAAGCTAGCACCACTTTTTGTTGGACCTTTTGAGGTGTTGGAGAGGATCGGTCCAGTTGCTTATCATCTTGCTTTGCCGCCTAGCCTTTCACGCATCCATGATGTGTTTCATGTTTCGGTACGTAGACCTTACTATCCAGATATTGCTCATATTCTTGATTGGACTGCTCTACAGGTAGAGGACGGGCAGCTGGCTTTAGAGCCCATAGGCATTCTTCAACACAGGAGACTCGCTCTCAGGGGTAGAGACGTGGAGTAGGTCAGGATCCAATGGGATCCTAATGATGAGACCTCCGCTACCTGGGAGGATGCTACTAGAATGAGGGAGTTATATCCTCACTTATTTGCAGGCTTCCAGGAGTAAGCCTAGTTCTAAGGGGGGAGGATGTAATGCCCCTCGCTTTTTGCCTGTGACAGATGTTATTTTTGTGTTTCCTATGATAGTTCTGGTTTAGATGATAGTCTTGTAGCGCATGTTTACAGTTTCGGGATGTTTGGACTTTTACATTATGGTTTATGATCTCCTTGAGCTTGATGGACTCTTTGATATTATGCTAGCTGATTATGGATCTATGTTAGGATGATGCTTGTTTACTTGTACTTTGTGCTTTCACAATTGATGGACATGATTATGGATTGATGTTACTTTTAGTTAATATGTTGTTCGATCATGATTATGATGTATGTCTGGTATTAGTTATTTAATGATGTGTTACTTGAACGGAACAGTGTTGCATTACTTGTGTCCGAGTACCCTACCATGCTACGACTTCCGTTCATTATGCTTGTGATTACATGGTTATATATGTATATATGCACAACCTTGTTGTTCATTGCAGGATGCAGGTACCGGGCATTGATTCCACCTAAATTACCAGGTCTGAGCGTGCCCTAGCCAATGGAATTATGGATTGGAGTTGACATGAGGTTCCCCTAATTAGTCAACATCCTCAAGGAGGATGAGTTTTCAGTGTTGTACCCTATCGTCACCGTCAGTGGGACTGTTGTCATCATTTGTCGTTATGTCCTGTGGCTTCTCTTGGGTCAGGTATCACCTTGTAAATTAGGGTATATCCAATTTGAGTGTCAATCCATGCATGATTAATATTTCATTTAAATAAGGTTAAATTAAAGCTTAAATTAAATAAACATTGCTAGGGGATTATGTGTGTGGTTTATTAATTATAAATAATTTAATTATTGAGAATTGGTAAATAAATAAATTAAACTAGATAAATGATTTAACGAAATATTAAATTACAAATTGTAGCAGATTAAAATTAAATAGAAAACAAATGCATATGTGAAAATGAATAAACATCTATAACGTTGATAAAATAAATCTAAGCTAAAGTAATTATGTGGTAAATTTGGATTACGGATATTTTAACGGTAAAATGAAATTGATAAGGGTGAAATGATCATGTCTTGGAGGGAGAGATCTGACCAAATCTATCAAATTTATATCGGATCATGATGAGTTTATTTAGTTCTTTATTGAATAGATATTTATTATATAAAAGGGAATTAAATTTAGTCAAGAATTAATAAAATTGCTTCTCTATGGATAAAAATAATTATTATCCAATGACCTATGGGTTTGTTATTGCCATCTCTATTACTATTATTATCACTATGATTATTTAGGTACATTATTAAACATAATCAGTTTCTGATAAATATCGCTAACATTTTTTTTGTTTAAAAATTAGGGTTGTCATATTTGGGGATATGCAAATTTACATCAGGTACCGTCATTGGTAAAATTGAGGAATTGGGAGTCTCAGAGATAGTTAATTTTGCACCCCACGAGAGAGTGGGTTGTGGGGGAAAGGAAGGAATGTCTCTGCATTTACCCGAGGAGTCCATTTCAGGTTTTGAGAAAGTGGGATGTTAGGATGTCCCCGACATTTTATCCAGGGAGTTGAGTCCTGGTTGGGAGAGTTTTCGGGAAGAGAAGGAAGGAGGGGCTTGCAGAGGAGAAGAGATTTTTGGGAAAAGCTTAACAAATTTCAGGTATGCACTATATATGATATATGCCTATTTCTTATGAAAATTTTAACAGAATTAGGTTAATTGTGTTTTCTCCATTGAAGGGATTTACTCAGGGTTGGTGTTAGATTTTTTGTTAATGGCAGACTTGAAATCCTCGTGACCGCCAACCTATATTTAGTCTGAAACTTGTCACAAATTTCCATTCTGCTTTAGATTCATTTTAGTGGTTCCCCAGTCCCCACCTTCGTGCATTCTGCACTGTTCCACCCAATTGACCATTTTGCACTTAAATCACAAAGATCTTTTCTCTATTCTCCGTGATTTCAAGCCACTGAGCCTCGGCCCACAATCACTAACCTACACTTTTAGTGTGTCCCTTAATAACATGGTCATGTCCTCTTGTCAGAGGGTCTTGCCTGATGATCCTCTCGGTAAACGTATTCCATCAGAGGGCTTCCATGGCATTAAAATTGGTGCGTGCCCCTAGTCAAACTATACCCACATCTAAGAAGTAAGGTACGGTCAACATTGCTGCTAATACAGTGCTGCCTGTCCAGCGCTCCATTTAGTATGATATAACTCACCACACAATGCATAACGGATACATTACAATTTATTTGGTTTAAATCTTCACCACTCTACGTTGTGCAAACAGAATGTTGCATCGACCCACTTGCTCCCCAAAATACCAAAATGGAACTCAATGGCTGTTTGGGCATGGCGTTACTTCTGAGCTTTGTTGTGGCCCAGAGGGTAGAGATACATTGTAATCTCCCTTTTGATGTTCTCAGAGAAGTATTTCTGCTTTTCCTTAAAGGTAAACTGAAATCTCTTTTTTTTGTAGTAATATATATATATATATATGTATATATGTCTAGCTTTGCAAAGGTGGTTTGGGCGTGTTAATCGCACCATATTGTTTAGACTTTTAGCACAAACACCATAGCCACAACTTCTTTGACTTGATACACACAGCTTTATTACCCTATCCTCATCCCCCTTTCTTGATAAGAGGGTTTTATCTAGTTGCCCATGCAAGGGGGATCCTTTCTAGATGCTATGAGAATTTTGGGGTATTTACATCTAATTACAAAAATAGGAAGCTGCAAACACAGTCATAACAACTTGGCTAAATAGGCACTAAGCAGGCAGATTCATCAATGTCGAGGATGATCGTGAACAGGAATGCGAATTGGTGCCAAAGCTGTGGATTCTTTCCCATCCCTAGTCCAGGGGAGGGCTATTAGTTTCTATCGTGATTATCCACAGCGAGCTACCGATCCTCTCAAAGTTTTCATAGCGGCTATGAACTAAGCGGGCTTAAAAGGGGGTCAACCTTCCATCTCTAAAATTTGCTGAATTGTCCATTACATTTTTTTAAGCTTATGATTCTTGTCTGTAGCTATCTGGGCAGCCAATATTAGGAGTGGCAGACACCTTCATGGGATCTGGCCCTTACTGCTCCAGAGCCCAAGAAAATACTATTTTGGGAGGCGAACTCATACATTCCCACGTACTGAAAAATCTAATGAGATGGTTGAAACAAGTCTTTAAAATTAGTCTTACAGAAAAATAGCTTTAATACTTATTGCACAGTTCTAGCAATATAGCTATCCACATCTTTCCGCTGCCTACAAAGACTATACTTCAAAGAATCCATCAAATGAAGGTAGAAAACAATTAGGTTCATCATTTTCAATTACACAATTTCCTCAAAAAAAAAAAAATCACATTATATATATAGCTGGTTCAAGAACAATAAATCGTTATTGATCTTTTAATAATCAAATGCTGCGACAGTTGTAAATAGGCAACCCAATCGTGCCACGCCTTCACTTCTACACCTTGCGCACGCGTCTATCAGAGCATTTCCACTATAATATCTGGCAGATGCTGAGCATCTGGTTATACACCTGCAATTTGCACTTTCGCTTAAGAGTTTCTTGAGCCGTCACCAATCCATTGCTATGCGTAGCTTGCACCTCCCCACACAATACGCTGATGATTAGAGGACGCCAATGGCACTTTAGGGTTAGGTTGTTTGCCACGGTATTTCCCACACATAGGATTCACTCACCAAGGAGAGAGTTCTTACCTTTAGGTTGCCTTTCATGAGTAATTGCCGTGTCTTGAGTAGATTGTTCTATTATATTTAAATAGATGTTCATTTCTCTAAACAAACTTTATGCTTATATTCATTCTTATTTGAGTTGAATCAGCGTTTGATTAGTAGTTTAAATTAAATGTAGGTTGAATAGTATAATTATTCGCATGATACAATTAGATTAATTTTGGAGATTACGTGATTAAATTATGAGATTTTTGATCTATCAATATGGTTGATATAATCATAATGCAATGATACAGTTTATTTGATTTTAGAATGAGGTGATTATTTATATACAGTAAATTTGTAAATAAGGTGTAACGTTAATTATTTAACGATCTGTGGAATTTTAATATCATTATTGTTATCACTATTATTATTATTATTACTATTATTATTATTATTATTATTATTATTATTTGTATCACGTGATTTATTTAAATCAAGCCATCGAAATTGATATAATCTATTATCGGGATTATTAAATGATAAATTTATATATCAGATTTGGGATAAATGAATATTCAATATGTTGATTCGTAGAATGGATAAATGTATCTAACATAGTATTTAAATCTATCACCTTCTCTTTATTAATGACTTGTTGAACTAGATTTCGTTCGTTGTAAATATACTTTGACATTCTCATGAATGTTGTGATAGATAGACAATGGTATGAGAACTATAGGTAGTTGTAATCGTTAATCACGTAGAAGTGATTTACATTGTTCCTCTTTTGGTTATAAATTAAATCGGAATACTCAAACTTATCTATATGAAATGGATTTAAACTTTCCTTATAATCATTTAATCAATTTGAGATTATAATACTGACAATAGAAGTTTACTTTAGTTACGTCAATGATAATTGTATCATGTAGATTAATAAAATGATTATTTTTAATACATATTTAAACATAATTCACTTTAGTGTAAGTCATAGATTTATCCCTTGTAAGAATATGATCAAATGACAAGATTTATCTTGATGATTGATATACCAATGTAACAACTTAGTCATGTGCAAATTGCTATAGTGGAAGTAGTTGTAAGAAGGCATAATTGGATCATAAGTATAATTGATTCTCATAATATGTTAATTCAAACTGTGGGTCATAAAACCGTTCTTATAGTCTTTGAATGTGTAATCTTTCCGTATGGCTAGAGTTCCGGAGGCTTAGCTTGGGAGGTCTTGAATTCATGTGTTGTGTTGTTAGATGTCTTGAGATCATGATGTTATAAGAAGCCTTGTCATCTCTAGTTATGTATGGACTAAATGACAAATGAATGGTAAATGCACTTCTTGTGATTGTATTGTTATCCAACTGGTTGTACTAGTCTTGTATCCAGTTTTGTGGTAAGATATGGAACAGGGTGACATGGAAATCTTAGAGTTGTAATGAATATGTGTTATCATGGGCAATGGTCTAGGAGTCCTGCCCTTATAATTATGTTATGGAGGGTTAAAGCTTTGTATTGTTATATAAGAATAGTTGTTATGCAAGATGGTGAATGCCTTGCATGGTTCCGTACCCTCGTTGTTGTGATGTCTTGCTATGCTTGTTGTGTAGGGTTTCCTAGTTGTAGGTAAGGGAGTGGCTTCCAATGTGGGGGCCGGTGCCAAGTGGCTAGCTAGGGTAACCCACTGGGAGTTGGTAATTCAGTGATAACATAATTAAATACCTAGGGGTTGGGTAGTTTTCACATTAACAAGATAATAAGATGTTTGGTTCCTCACTCATGCCTGTAGTGCTAGTTCAGACTAAGGATGAGGGGAGAAGGCTGGGATTGGCAGATCTACTTCCTTGTCATCATGGAAGGAAGGTTGATTCCGCATGCATCATCCTATGGGGCTGGTGTCTAGAGAGAGTCTGCTACGGTAACCATAGATGGGGGCCGGTGTCTAGAGAGAGACTGCTTGGGTAACCCATGTTAGGACCATGCAATGACACTCTCCTTACTATAGTCTAGCACTCCCTAGTTGTACTCTCCCCATTTGCTAAGTGTTGCCTCTGGAAGTACTGTTGTGTTGTTTGTGATGGTGACTTGTGATAGTCATGTGTTGTCTCATAGCCTACTGTCTACTTGACCGTATGTTGTAGTGGGGACCTCATGTTAACTCTTAGCTCGGGGGGTGGACCTCAGGGTTCCACATGGTCGGATGGAAGAGCTTTATCCATTATTTTTTTTTCCCTTGCCGTTACTTGTAAGCGAGAGGGGACACTCACTGTGTATCAGACATCCGATCTTGTACCTGTTTTGAAGACACTTATTGTACTCATGTTCTAGCCGGTGTATCAGTTGATTCAGATTGTATGTCTTCAAATGTAATCAGAATAGTAATGATGTAAATTACACAATGATGTACTCATTTGTATAGACTTGGAATATGTGCATGTAATCTTGATTAAAGTTGAGTATCTAATTGATGTCACGAAATGGAGATGTATATGTATAATCAATATTGTAATAGAGTTAGAATGATTTGTTGATGTTAGTTAGTTATGCATGTATATTATGTTGGTTATTTGTCAAGTAGTGCAACCATGGCACCTTGGGAGACAAGATGATAGTTAATGATGTGTGCTGAACTGCTAAACCTTACTTGTTATCTTATTCAAAAAAAAAATTTCGCTTTGCTTGCGTAGATGTGTTGTCTTCCAAGCTGTTCATGGTGGGGCACTACAATTTGTTAAATGAAAAGTTGTAGGCATGGAGAATGGATTCGTCAGACATACAGTTCACTTCCTTGACCAATGACCAAAGAAAGGGTTTTTACTTTGCGTCTGCAAAAGATTTCCAAACAACTACTTTCATCACTAATTTTCTGTTCTTATTGCATTTTACTGTTTCAAATTTAAATACATTTTCTGCATAGTATCAGAAATTGGTGAAGGTAAAATGTGCCGACGAAAAAAAAATTTCTGTGTCTGTCGCCATTTTTTCTTGGTCGGTCACTTCTTTCGTCCTTATTAGCTTGGTAATACTAGGATAAAAAAGCTCTAAGTATTATTTGCTGTGTGAAGTTGAACAATGTCAATTTACTACAGATATATTATATTTACTACTGATTTTTCTACAATTTACAGTTCTATTGTATTTAATTGTGTATATTTACTATTGATCTCTCTACATTTTACACTTTAAGTTTAAATGTATCTGTTGTCACTTTACATATGTATTTATTGGTCATTTATATTTTGCTAACTGATTTTTAGTGTTTAATCTTACAAATACAATTTAGAGTAAAATAATCATAACTCCAACAAAACATATCATTTCTCCAACTTCTAATACACAACAAAAGATGAAATCATTATCTACAAAAATATTTAAATGCCTTCCAAAATTCACAGCATTTAAGAAATTATAAGGAAAAGAGTGAAAACTATAGTCTACACTACCCTCATAGAATCAACTGAATCACACAAATTTATTTTCTTTTACAAATATATTTACCTTAAATGAATTTGAAAAAATTTGGTTTATATCTTTTCATTACCACAATTTAAACTCTGAAGTATTCCATTTAGAAATATGGTACTAAGAAAGTTTGTATAATTCAGCTAATTTATGAGTAGTAGGTAATAGCACCATAATCTTAAAAAGTTAAAGGACTGTATGCAAATCTAATTGAAACCTAGAAAATATTTTATGTACTTGACCTGTACGTTTTCAAAACATATTAAAAATTTTCCTGGTGTGAAAACAGCCAACGAGTTTAGGAAATTTCCCGATGTGAAAACAACCGACGAGTTTAGGAAATTTCCCGGCGTGATTTTTTTCTTTTTTCGTTTTCAGGCAAACAAAACCTTTACCAATGCGTGAACAGAAAAAGATAAAGTGGAATTTAAAACGTTCTTTCCAGTCAAACTTCAATCTTGATCATAACCTTTGTCAGAAACATGCAAGCATCCTAATATCCAAAGAATTTTCTATGTTTAACTTTCCTTTGACCTCCAGCCTTTGTATCTTTTGGATTGTATATTGCAAACATACAAACACTTAAACATACAAAGAACTTTTCACTATTTAATTTCTTTTCGCATCCGCTCTTTGTATATCCTGAACTTTGCATCTTTCTTTCCTCATTGGTGTAACTTACATTATCGGGGCTCTCTAAATAACTCATTTCGATCACTTATCTCTACCTAATATACTTTCTATCGGTGAAGCTCACTTCGTTGGGTGCATCTAAACTTTTCATTTCGATAGCTTATCTCTGCCCGATGACTCAAACTTTTATCAGTGAGAGCACATTTCGAACCCACATATGTAGTATGTAGTATTGGTGATTGTATGTAGTATTTTAGTTTTCCTGTGTTTAATGAAATTGTAGGAAACAGATTTTAGTTTATGTGCTAGGAAAACAAAGAGCTAATGGAAATTTGGCATTCTTTTTATTTTGGAGAAATAAAAATCTATAAATCTATAAAAATATAAAAATCTATTACCTCTTTTTTCTAAAAATATTTATATATCCAGAAGTCATTCACATATCTGGACATTTTTATATATGTTATTGGTTTTTACAGTCTTCACAATCTACTGTTATTTAAGACAATTGGTTGTGTCTATCCAATTAATAGTTAAATGGTAACAATATATGAATTTGCTAACTATTTAAAATAAACTTGTTACTATTTTTTTTAAATATAAAAAAAATACGATTTAATATAACAATGTAATTTGCTAACTATTTAAAATAAACTTGTTACTATTTTTTTAAAATATAAAAAAAATTTGATTTAATATAACAATGTAATACACTGTTATCATTTTTAAAGATAATTTATAATCAAAATATATAATTTAATTTGAAAACCTGCACGATAATTACATTTCTTAATGACTTAAAACTAATAGCAGTGTATTTAAATATTTAGGTTATAAGTTTTTGGCGATGTATAGCAGATTTTTATATTAATTTTGGGTGAAAAATTGAAAATACAACTATGACAAGAAGAGCATCATTCCATAAATACATAATAAATCTCCATATATATGTCAAAAGAAGAAGATTTCTTTTAAGAGAACCAAACAAAGTTTGAATTATCTAGTGAGTGAGTGCACTGAGTGTTTTGTTTGACAAAAACCTACTTTCCTTATTTGCTCCAATTAGTTGCACAAGCTTCTTTGGCAAGGAGCAAGTTTGGGTGTTCTGAGTTAATTCCATTTTTACTCCCCTATTTTACAATTAAATTATCTTGTTATTAAGAGGTTGTGTCTAGTCTATAAAGATTAGGGTTTTCTTTTTCATAGACACAGTTGTAAATTTTTAGTAGTTATAGTTACTAATAAAAAATCAACAAGGTCCTAAAAGGAGGTATATTGACATAGCCTCCAAGTTTTGTTTTTCTATTTTTACCTTTGCTCCATTACTTTTTTTAGACCAGAGTGATAACCCATGGTACATGATTGCCCAAATTTAATTAAGAAGATGATCAAATGTATATGTGCACATGTATTGGTTCCTTATTAAATTGAATTGGTGTTGGTTTGTTCCATTTGATTATTGTTTGTGAGTGTAGTGTTTTTATCATAAATAATCCTAGCCAGCCCAAATAGTGGGTGCAAAATTGAAAATACAACTATGACAACTTTTGTTTTCATTTCTCTATCCACAGTGAAATTGATTAAAACTTGGGGACATATATTTTTAAATTCTTAATATATTTTGGTTTTCTTCTTCCCACAACTCCCATAATTATTATTAACTAAGTTTCAATATTTTTTATTTATGTTGTTTACTATGTGTTCATTTTGAATTTTAATATATTATTTAATAAATAATAATGAAATTTGTATATCATGTTTTTTTTTCCATTTATTTTGAGTTTATTTTGATTGGCTTATTTTTTTGTATAATGGTTAATAAACAAATGGATATGTTTTTATATAAAAATTGACAAATTATTATTAATTTATTAACATTATTTTATCTACACACATCTTGATTATAAAACTTTATAACTTGCATATATTATAATTAATTAATCCTAAATAAATATCATTTCTCGAACATAAAATATATAGAATATTAATTATAAAATAAAAGTAAATATATTATATATTTAGAAATTGCAAATATATATTTATTATAACAAATATATTAATATTAAATATAGTAATATATTATAACAAGATATTGCTAGTTGATTTTGACTTTGAATTGGTGTTGATCTATTGCATTTGATTATTGTATGTGAGTGTAGTGTTTGTCTCATAAATAATCCCAGTCAGCCCTAATAGTGGGTCAAAATAAAGTGTAGTGTGTTTTTGTGTTTGATATCAATGTTGAGTAAATTAATACATATCAGTATAACATTTTTTACATACAAAGACAATAAATTGAATGCACTGGTATTTTAAGAAATATGTTCAATTTTGGAGGCACAAATCCATTTCCATTTGCTGCAATCAACAAGAAAATTTAACAAAACCACAAGATTTCTATACAATATTATTTTTTTCTACACAGAGACATTAAATTGAATGCACTGGCTTTTTAAAAAATATATACAACTTTGTACACACAAATGTGAATAACCTCTACATATCAGTTTCTACAATTAAAAAGAAAAGTATCAAGAAAATTTAACAAAACCGTAAGAATTTCTGTACAACACTATTTTAAATTCATTTAAAGCATAAATAAACTATGAAATAAGTTCAGAAATTGGTAAAATTTTAACTAAAAAAAATTCCTTTAAAAACGTATTTAAAAAAAAATTAAAAAAGCTATTTACCAATTTTTTCTCCACCATTTTCTGCAGCATCAATAAATTGAATGAACTGGGATTTGCAGTAATATGGGCTTTGGAGGCATGAATAGAAATGACCTCGACATTTCCATTTCCTTTAATCAAGAAAATTTTTAAAAGCCCCCAAAAAATTTAAGTAATACTATTTTATATTTCTTTCAAATAAAGAAATAAAACATGAAATCAAGTATCAGAAATTTAGACCCTAGTGAAGGTTAATTGCATGCCACAGGTGCCCATTTTTTATTGTTTGATATGTAACAAAGTTTTGTTAATTTATAAGCAAGCATTCCATCTTTAGTGTCAACTTTAGCTGTGAAGGCCATGGTATATTCAAGCTTGTATAGTTGTAGCTGTCATTGTCCTTCAAACAACTAAATTATATGAAGGCTATTTGATAAGGTCTCAAATAAAATTGCTAAAAAATCTTATAATACTTCAATTATAAGCATCTCTATTACAACTATACACATCGAGACCTGATATTTAATGGTAGCTAGAAACAAATGTCTAATAAAAAAGTTAAGGGTGAGAGAAACTTTGACAACTTTTACAGCAGGTTGGTTAAATGATTGTGAACACAGGTTTTGCATGATCTTAGTGGTGTTATAGTTGTATATATATTAATATATATTTATTGAAAGGAGCTTATAACAAATCTAGGAGTTTGTAACTTGAGTTTAAAGTTTGTTGTGCATGTATAATGAATGAGCAGGCTGACTAACTATGAATGGAATGGATTGGTTTGGATTGCAGCCAAAGTCAAAATGGGAGAAAAGGAGTGGTACTTCTTCTCTCTGAGGGATCGAAAGTATCCTACTGGTCTACGTACTAACAGACCTACACAGGAAGGATATTGGAAAGTAACAGGGAAAGACAAAGAAGTTTTCAAAGGAAGAACTTCTATTCTTGTGGGTATGAAGAAAACTCTAGTTTTCTACAAAGGGAGAGGACCCAAAGGGGAGAAAAGCAGCTGGGTAATGCATGAATACTGCCTGGAGGGCAAGCTTTCCTATTCCAATCTCCTCAAGACCACCAAGGTAATAAGATTACAACTTCTTTTTTATTATTATGAGTTCTTTATTGATGCTTCTCTATCAGCTTCTTATTGTGTGTGGGAGTTGTTATAGTGGGGCTAAACATGTGATAAGTCTGATTCCATAAGCTAAACTTGTTGAACAATATGATTGATTATGACATTCGATCTGTGCACAGGATGAATTGGTGGTGACAAGAATATTTCAGAAATCTTGTGAACCACAAAAGGGCCTGCTAGCCCCGAGTAGGAGTTTAAATTATCTAAACGATTTGGACTCTCCAACTCTTTCTCCACTAGTGGAATCGTCACCTTACGTCCCCTCAAATGGACAAGGATGAGGCAGTAGTGAGTCAGTGGACCAGCATGTAACCTGCTTTTTCACTGTCATTGACAAATCTTGCAGCAACAACTTCAATAGAGATCAATTCAGTAATCCTTTTGATACAATAGACTAGTCTTTTTTCCACAATATCATGCAAAGTGAACTTGTCTACATGAACAACAATTCTAATGCCTTAAGGCAGAGCTCGCATGATTTACATATAAATACCCCACAGCAGCTTCCATCATGTGAACAGTTTAATAAAAACTCCCATTTCCCATCCAAGGCCAATGAAATTTGGGATCAATTATAACGCTACCAATCCACCAAAACCACTTTTGGACACATAATGTTTTATACATTACTCTAGCTTTGTTAATAATCTGAATATTATGTCCAATACAAGTTAAGTTTTATGAATTACAATAAAAAAAAATGAATGCTTTGAGGATATTGTATAGTATTGTCGTAAAATGAAAGATATATACAAATTGTAAATCAATGTTTCTATAAGTGAATCCAGGAAAGTAATGGAAGTGGGCGAACTAACCTTTTGTGCTATGTTTTTTCTCATGATCATGCAGTCAAGAGTGTGCGTGCAAGAGCATTGAAAAGCATTCCTCTTCTTATTTGCGAAGAGCAACATATGGGTTGTGTTGCATACGTGCATATCTTTGGAATGTGAAGGTCGGGCATATTCGAAGACAGGCAAGGTTGCAGACTCTAGAGATAGCTGTGAATGTTAGTCCTTGACGATCTATGTTGCCAATGTTGATTGTTGCCCTTGGAAGTGTAAGGCCTTCTGATTTGTGTATTGTTAAGGCCCATGCCATTTTCAATGGGATTTGGCAACGACCACCATGACTCAATGGTGCAATGGGCACATTTCTCGCTTTATTGAGATCCCAAACCGGGCCTATGTATTTTTTGAACTGAACAACAACAAACAAAGGAAGTTGCGGTGGTTTATCGCCATCCTTGTACACAATTGCTTTCACCTGGCCTAAAGCACCATTCACAAGGTCTGCTTACACCCACAAATTAGAACATAGCATAACTTCTTGGCCAACACTCAAGAGAATCTTAGCTTCAAGTTGTTCATCGTCTGGATTTGGGCATGTTGCCCGTTTTAGTATGGAGGATAGAAACGGTGCTTGCTCTACAGAGGTTAGTGAGGAATTTGAACGTGCCATGAGAACATGCCAATCTTCAACTGTAGGCTCTGCATTTCTTATATTTGAGAGAATTGAACGGAAGGCCACTTGTATAGGATCATCACCAATTTGCCGAAATATCTTGTTCAATGTAATCATTGTGGTAAAGCTTCGCCATAGTGTTCCTCCATAGGATTTTGAAGCATACATGGGGATATCTTTGATTGGTGGGAGCTAGCCAAGGTCACCAAAGAGAATGATTGAGCATCCCCCAAATGGGATATGATTGTGGCTAGAGAATGCCTCACACAATCGTATGTCAATTCTTTGTATCAACTTTGGGCCAATAAAGCTCATCTCATCTATCAGAATGTAATGAATGAAGTACATGCTCTCCTGGAATGTAGCAAGTGTTTGTCCTTGTAGGGGATTCATTTCTCTGATCGGTATGCAGAGTGAAGAATGAATTGTAGATGCTTGAATGTTGAAAGCTGCAACACCAGTTGGTGTGAGGAGTAGCAATGGTGATTGGCCATGCGGAGCTGCTCCCATGAGTGTGGATTTGATGCTTGAGATCAAATGTGACTTTCCAGTTCCTGCAGTTCCCTGAACAATTATTTTTAGTGGTGGCTGCAAACTACTTGCAGAGAGGCACGAAACAATAATATCGTATGCTTTCTGTTGTTGGATAGAGAGGTTTCTCTATGATGCTTGAGCAAGAACATGTTGGACTTGAAAGGTTGGCCGATAAGAGTCAATGAAATTGTTAGCTGTAGCTTTTAGTATTGGATTAAAGCTCAGAGTTGTCTAGTCATGGTTCAGGTTAATGCCACGACGACCAAGCATGTCAAGGCTGTCTAACTGGAATGATATGCCTGGATGCAAGCTTGATAACACCTGCCATTCATCAAGATTGTTATCTTCCATGACATTTTCATCAGCTGAAGGACCGCCATCATCGGTATCTGATAGTGGATCAGTTGGTGTGCGATGCACATGCCACGGATGGAAGTTGTATGAGAGTCTTTCCCAGTTTGCAATAATCTGTGGTGCTGATATGCAAATATCATCATGAATACTACAAAATGGGTGGTAGAGCAGTAGTTCCCTCTAGCAGAATGCTTCAAAACACCTATCATCTTTTGCCAGGATAGCAGTGAACCGTGGGATTACACAGACAATGGCTGATGTGGAGCGCTCTCTCCATTGGCAGTTTTTGCGTGATGCTTTGAAGGTCCATTTCTGTGTCATTTCAATGAGTGACAAAGCATCTAGCCCAATAGGTCGCACCATGCATGAGTCAATGAAAGTAGGGGAGGGAGTAGTGGATGTGTTTGAGATTGTAACACGTTGGTAATGTTTTTGGCTAACATTCAAACAAACAAATGGTCTGCTAAATATTGAGAGGGGTAGTTTTTGCAAAAGGTGGCAAGTCTCTTGGGCACCAATGTTAGGATCTACAAGGCTTTTAGATAGCATTTTGCGAAAATCTACTGGTGCTGGCTTACCAGAGTTTGAATTGGTTGAAATGCGAGTCATCATATTGTGGTATGTTTCAGACTGGTGCTCAGCTTTTGTTGCATATTTTGCAATATATTTGAGCACTGCATTGGTTGAAAGAACAGGTTAGCAATCCACATTGGCTCTCCATATAGAAAGGATATATGGGTTGTGAAGATTCAAGCGGTCATCATTACAGGTAGGGGTGTGTTTAGGCTGCCCATTCTCAACAATTATAAGACTTGATCTCTGTTGTAAGTTACAAGGGGCTTTATAACGACATGTAAGAGATGTCCCCTTCCTTCTCAAGCATGTTAGTTGGGTACATTTTGTATGGCGTTGCACACGATTAACCAATTCATTGTAATCAGTGGAAGGGCTAGTTGCTATTATCATTCTTGTGTCCATCAAGCAAGGGTCATCCAAGATATGTCGATGGAAATTTTGGTTCCTGAGTTGAAGACTGTGTGGGTTCCAGGCAGAGACATGTCTATTGATATAGTCAATTGTTCTTTGTACAGATTGAAGGTTGTTCCATTGCAATTTTCCAATGTCAGGTGCTTCTTGGAGCCAGAGGAAACCATGAATATGTGCAGATCCTCTATGTTGCCATTCATACCTAGATTTGAGAGTTTGTTAGCAAGAAACAAGGAAAAAAACAAGTGATTTTGGTAAGCAGAAGGCATATACCTGTACCAATAGTCACTTGCACCAAGTAGTTTCTCCAAGACCCCTTCACCAAATGTTGTAAATCTATGGTGCATGTAGAGTGCAGCAAGGTGTGGATTGCGAATAATATTTTGTACCCTCCATCTGGAAGCCTCTGAAGGATCCGTATGAATGGTAGTCGGGATAATGCAATGTAAGTCAGGCCATTTTGTATTTGCTGCACTTAAGGTGAAGAAGAGCGTTGGGCAACCAATTTGAATGACCATGTTAGAAAGCTCCCCTCTACATTTATTCCAAAATGGTCATGTGCCACGAAGTGCTAAGCTAAAGTGCATGAGTTGATCGGCGAGCCTTTCATTGGGCAGGTCCTTCAATCTTTGGCAGAGGTCAGCAATTATTGTCGGAAGTGTATCGCTTGCCTGTTTGTTAACAAATATTGATGCTGTGGCTTGGCTACGATGGCGCATAATTAAGTTGAGAAGGAAATATCTGAAGCGCGGGTGCTGGCCAAATCTATTATCATGATATCTTAGTAGATGTAGAGCATATTCATGTAGCTTAACTTCTTTCATGCAGTGCTGCTTGAAGGTGGTTGTGCCAGTTGGAAATAGAGTGGGGAGTTCCATTACAAACAAGCCTTCAGTGGTGTATTCATTTATTGGTGAGGAAGAAATGGGAGGCCATTCTATAGCAGAAGCTTGTCCTTCGTTCCCTAATTGTAAGTAGGCTCGCACTTCTTCCATTTCTCTACGCGATGGTGGTAGGTTTTCTACAAATGAGGTTATACTTTCAATTGTTTTAGCTTCATCAAAATTTGTTTGTAGGGGCTCTAGATTTGTGGGAATAGGATTAGAAGTTGTTGCATATATAAGTTCTTAAATATCAGTGGATTCATGAGGCAAAGACGATAATGCATGCCTATCCAAGTGTACATCTTTGTAGTATGGATCATTTTGGAGCTTATATGTCAATGCCTAATGAACACATGACCTACTAACATAGAAGCTATACTTTTGTTGTTCAACATTTTGTTTGTTTACTATAATGATGTCTAGTTCATCTATGCACCTAGGCAAGGAGGTTGCTATGCTAGAAATATCTTGTGGAAAGCAGATAGTGTGACCACTATATTTCAGCTGCCCCCCCGTGCATATGTAACTTGAAGAACTGGGCTAACTCTTGCTATCAACATCTCCTCGATTTGACTTAGTTTTTGCAAACAAGCAGGTTGATCACCAGGGTCCATGTTGTTCCACTTAGAGAAGCGATGGCCATTTTTTTTTGATATGCATCTATAACAAGTAGGGACTCCATTTGATTGCCTAGTTTTAATTCCTAGATATTTTTCCATGCAAACTAAGCATGTTGACATTTTAAAGAGGCTATCCAATCTTGACCTAAAATTTTCTCTAGCAGTGTAATAATTTCTAGGGAAACATAGAGGAGGACAAAGCTGGGTAGATGGGGTGGGGTGCATGCCATATTGTGACTGAGGGACAAGTGTTTTGAGGTGCGGGATGTTGTTGGAAGGAGATAGTGTTGATGCCGAGGCCTCATTCTGAAGGATATGTTTGTTTTGTCGTCTTCTTTTGTTAATATTAGTTTTCCTTGCATGCTATCGTATATGATGCATTTAATTTGTACGGGTTTGCTTCGCTAGCATCCTTACATCTTCTACTTCCATTGTAGGGAATCTTAAAGATTTGAGGGTTTTGAACTATCTGTACATCATGCACATGCAAATATATATCACATTTTGAAGCATGAGAATTGAAGATATAAAAGTATGCACAAGCAATACTGTAACATGGCAATTGACATTAATGTGTACAAAATATAAGAACCCAATAACAAGGTAATAAACATAATGGAAATTGTGTTTCTTCGAAGAGAACCTTATAATCATTATAGATAATTGAAGAAGGCAATACATTGTAGAAATCTAACCATGCATATAGGAAAAATAGGGGAACATATCCCTATATATGTTTATATGAAGCTACCCATCTTTGTAAAAAAGGAAACATACAATAGTTAGAAGTGAGCTTTACATTGTTTGAGGTACATAACATTAGAGGAGCCATAGAAATCCTTATGTTATTGTACATAAAAAAAGAGTGTAGTGCATGTTTTAATTGAGTTGAATGGCCGTAACAACAATGCTGTGTGTTTCTTGTCCAGAAAATGAATTCATCTTCATAGAAAGATTAAGCAGGAATTGGCAACCAACAACACAATCTAAAATTTGTCTAGCTCCATCAGGCTCTGCTAGGAGAAGTTGAAAATCTTCTGCACCAACACCCAACAAAGCATTCACTGGTCCTTCAAATGCAGTAACTTTAAGAAGCTCACAAGTGTCGTCCTGCAAGTCCATTTTAAGCATGTAGCTAAAATCACACACTAAGAGATTAGTAGAACACTTTGGGCAACGAAATTGATTAGTGGAAACTTGAACTACTTTTTTCTTTCATTTCTTATTCTCAACCAACAAGGGGCAAGAAAGGTAATAGAAGTTGTCCAAGTGGAGTTTGGAGATAGTGGCCTTCACACAAGCATTTTTTTTCTCGGCAAACCTTGTAGTTACAATCTCTGAAATATCAATAGGATTTACAAATTTGTGGGGGGTGAGTGGGTTATTTGACAAGGAAAGTAGAGGCTAGAGAAGCTCTGAAGTGGAATACCATGCCTTCAATGTTGATGCCTCTAACAAGTCTGGATTGATTAGAATTGTAGTTGGGAAGATAGTGTCGATTGATTTTCCATGCCATGAGGTAATACGACCAGATTTCACAAGAAGAAGGGGGGGTTTGGTTGAAGGTACATTCCTGAGATTTGTTTCCCTTCAATTTGACAATGGCGACCCCATAGTGTGACATCTATGCTACAACTTGACATGTCTACGATTGTAGCAGTACATTTAATTGTTTCAGTCCCATCTCTTTACGTATGGTTGATGTAGGTGAGATAGATAAAAGCAAACCTATGACATCAACAAGGGAATTAATAGGCATTGACTCTAGTGTATCTATGCTCTTTATATGGTAACTATGAGTGGGTATGTTAGAGTCTATGCATGTGGAAGGAGTTATTGTTGATGAGTTGTGTAGGAATATCTCGAAAGGGTTTGTGGAGCTACTCTATTTTGTGTTAGCCACTTTTACACGACCATTTGATATGAGGTAGAGGGCATTACTTTGAACAACATCATAGAACTCATCAACAAGTTCATTGAAGCAAGTTATATGTATTTCAGTACCTACTTTGTCTATGAAATCGAAGCCAAAAACTTTACCATCACGACCAACATTTTGGAATTCATGGATTGGAGTTTTCACCAAGGCCCTACCCTCGATGGACCATTGCCTATGGTATGTAGTCAACTTTAGAATTGGAATTGTTTGAAAAGGGCCAATCTTTTGTTGGGATTCACATTTGTTTCCTTCTTGGAGTGAACAACCTTCAGATCCATAAGGGGCCAATTTTTGTTTGAAGCTATTTTGTTGGAGGTATTCTGGAGCTTGGAGGAGAGGTACTGGAGTTCCAACTATTGTTTCACTATTCAAGATTATATCAAACTTAGTAATTATGATAGCCCTGCAACAAAAGGAAAATCAATAATTTAATAAGAAGTTATAAGTCAAACAGATAGAGCAATATAAATGAATCTTGAATGTTTGAGTGTACGTGAATTTGGGGAACATCTTGCAAGTGTAATCTCGAAGACAAATAATTGAGCCTTTGGCTAGGGCCTCTTCTGCAACAAGATAGTTGAATTGCTCTGGAAGTATAGCATGGTGTGTGTGCATTCCATTGGAGAGTTGCAAGTAGTATTTGACATTTGCAGAGCATCCCTGATGGATGGAGTCTACAGATGTAACTTGTAAACAAGGGTTTAGACTATCCATGCTTGCAAGTATGTTGGCTATGGCATTTGTAGTTAACATTGTTGTCATGAAGTTAAAATTGACAGAAAGCAATTGGCCTACAAGTAAGATGGACTAGGAAAGTTAGGGACAAAGATTAATCCACTTATTATTAGGTGAAGAGTTCAAATTTACCTAATTGCATGTTTGTAGGCAAACATATAACATGCCAATTAAAACTTGAAGCCTCTTTATTTATTTCATGGTGCATTTAGATTAACAGGTATTCGAATGTCTAATCATAGGATTCAAAGGCATTCTTTCCTATTTTGGAGACCACTTACGTATATTCGTGTAAAGAGGGAAACATTGTAAAAAAAGGTATAATACTTGTGCGTGCATTTGGCAAGAAAAGTTCAAGTGAGCAAATGTTATCAGGGGTTGCATTATTTCCATAGTAACAATCATTCTAGATGTACATATATATGTATTAAAGGTACATTTCAAATAGAAGGTCTATACTTAATATAAATATAAATAATATTTTGTTATTTAATAGAAGGTCTATACTTTAATTACATTTATGACAATCGAGTTAGAAGCAAGTTGATAGACAAATTCAAATTGAAAATTATGACTGCATATTTATGGTATATATTTTTAAAAATGTAAAACTAAGGTATTTAAATGCAAGATAACATTGGAAACATACCCATTTTGTATGGGATTCAGCCATATTAAATTAGTTTGAAAAATTGTGTAACAATGTGTCGAATTTTAACAAAAAATAGGCATCCTCTTCTTATTATGCAAAAAGTTCAAATGTACTCAATTGCATGTTGGTAGGCAAACATATAATATGTCCTTTAAAACTTGAAGCTTTTTTCATTATTTCATGGTGCAGTTACATTGACAGGGATTCAAATGTTTGATCGTAGGATTCAAAAGACATTCTTTTCTAGTTTGGAGGTCACTTACATATATTCTTGTCAAAAAGCATCATTGCAAAAAAACGTATAATTCTTGTGCAAACATTTGGCAAGTGAAGCTAAAATGAGCAAATGTTATCAGGGGTTGCATTGTCTCTATAGTGATGCTCTTATTATAGATTTACATATATACGTATTAAAAAGCTACATTTCAAAAAGATATAAGACTCGTCACATGTTTTTCAAGTACATCTCAAATGAGCGAATGATATGGGGGGTGTCATCTCCTCCATAGTATTTATCATAATATAGTTCCCTAAGGAAAGTACAGAGGCCTTCTAGCTTAGTTGAGGTATCATGGAATGTTGACATGGTGTCATATAATGTTTCAACATCCAATGTTTCTACAAAAGGTGTCATCTCACACACTTTTTTTTATTTGCGTACAATTTCTTGTTAGCTTGATGTTACATGTGTAGTAAGACACTATACATCACTTCAAAAGTCTTCTGGCTTGTTCATTGATGAACATGACTTAGTGTGCATGTTTAGGGCATCAAGTGGTTTGAAGGGGTTCGCTATGCTTTTGCTTTTATCTGTGCTAGATATTTCAATGGTGTCATTGGCATGTATGGGTTCAGCCATTTCCTGAGAAGAGTGCATAAATAAGAACATATAAGTAGAAAAAAAAATTTATTTGTAACACTAACATTATTTCATTTGTCAATTAAAACAAAATATTTATTTTAAATAAATAAAATTAACAATTATAATAATATTGGGAGTAGTTAATTGTTTTGGAAACTTTAAATGAGGGATTAGCCTATGGAGGGATCCTAGGTGTTATTGCCATTTAGAATAGAAATAAAAGGGATAACAAAAAAGATAATCCCAACAAATGGATTTGAAATAAAAGGGATAAGTAAAAAATAATCTCAACAAATCCATGTCATCCACAAATTGATTATATTTATCTTTAGTGTATAGTTCAAATTATCTATTTCTTCCTGCCCTATAGGTCCATGGTTGCATTAAAAAATGATGTTTGTCTTGTATCCATAAATCCATTAAGATCATGATTTCCAACAATCAAGGAAACAAAAAAATTACATATACCATAGGGATACAAGACAAACATCATTTACTTAAAGAGATGGCAATTGAACTTCTCATTTAAACAACCATGGATTTAAATTTCTTATTGAATATATTAACTTAATATTGTATATTTAAAAATGCAACCTTACAACTTCAACTACAATATTATAAAATAATATTATATACCATATCAAATTGAATATTTTTAAACTGTATATTTACACTAAATATCTTAAATATTAAATATTTATATTTATTTATAATTTAGTTATATTTTATAGAACTAAAAATATATAATTATGAATACTATAAAATTTTAAGTTATTTTATATATACTATATAATATCAAATAAAATTTTATTTATTGTTATATATTATATTTTATATAATGTAAATTAATTAATATATTTGTAAATAATATTAAATTATAAAAATATATATTTATATTAAATATTTAATTAAAATTGAATTATATTTATTTCAAATACAATATATAATATTTAATATAATGTATATTATCTAATCTAATCTAATGCAATTTTATTTATTTGAAGTCAAGCATAAAAAAAAGCACATAGTTAATTTAATTAAAGTCATATAATCATTATTGAAAAAGTTTGGGCCTATTTTTTTTGGGTGTAATTGTAATGTCCCCTTCTAGTAAGTCAAAATTTTCCTTAACCTTGCACAAAATTTCAGCTTACAAAAGAGAACATTAATATTCAATTCCTCTTTTCATATTTAGAGTTAATAACTAAGTATCAAACTCATATATTTTCCACAATTGTATTTAAGGCTTATAATCTTTAATTATAATCACATACATTTCATATTCATATTCTTTCTCTCATCGTTCCCATGCATAATCTAAAGAGGGTTCTTGGTTAGCCCTATCATTAATCAACCTTGTCTTCCACATGAGCATGGTTTGTTAAGGTGTTAACCATCCCACACGAAGGCCCAAAGGTTTCTTCCAACACCCAGGGTCCTTCACCATTTGGCTCAATGGAACTTCATGCAACACCCGACATTCTTCATCCCATTGAGAGTCACCAACCGTCGGGCACATTTATTATGAGCTTATAATACCATAGGCCCAAGAGCTTCACTCACACCCGGAGTTCTTCGTCTCTTGGCTCAAGGGACTTCACACACACCCAGTGTTCTTCATCCACTTCAGGGTCACCTAGGTCCAATTTTACATCCTTAACTTAACCCCATACTCATGGGTTGATTAAAGTGATTAAGGATGAGGCTTGAACATCCTTTTGATTACATCATGAGTTTGTGAGCCACAATTTTATCAATTTGAGATCTTTACATCTCTATTCTTGTTCTTTCATGGAACCTCAATTTATTCTTATTTATAGCCTCATACTAGGCTTCATTGATAATTCATTTTATGCTTATTTTTGACATATAACTGGTTTCATTGCCTTAGATTCACATTATTATCATATAGTTTATATCATTCATATTTACTTTCAAGCAGGAGACAATTAACCAATACCTTATTTCACTACTAATCATAATTCATTTATTTCTGCCATAATTATATTATTCTAGCATTATATTTCTCATTCATAATCATGAAATGTTATTTACCTATTGACATATCTTTATTTATTTAATTTCATTCCTTTCTAAATTCATTATTTACCTTATACAATATATACTGAAATATTACTAACATATATTATACTATATATTCAATTACTTAATGAACAACGTACCTGTGATTGTGATAGTTACAGACTTACCTTGGCTGCCCCCGTGTCTTCCTTGTGATATCTTCTTGTTGCATCTTTGATGAATTCTAATGTTGCTTTTTTATTGCCTTTATTAACTTCATAGCTATTTATTTATTTCTTTTTATTACTTCTTTCTTCCTATCATCATTTCCTTCTATCTCGCAACCTTTATTTATTTCCCTTTCAAGGGATATGTTCGAAGAGGTATGTCTCTTATTATTTTTATTACTTTATATTAATTCCCTTTTGTGGTAAAACTAGTTCTAACCATACCTAACTCCGTTATCATAAGAGGATAGGTTAAAAGATGTTTATTTATTTTATTTATATTTACATTATATCATTTATATTATAATAAATGATATATGATATATTTTATATTATTTATACTATATCATTTATATCATAATAAATGATATATGATTTATATTATATTATTTGTATTTATACTATAATGTAAGATAATTATAAGAATATTTGTATTTATATTATTAGATATATTTATAATATATTATGTATTAATATGATTGCTGGTTTCAACCAACGTACTCGCTGCTCTTATAAATATCCTCCTTCCTTACATATTAAGGAGTGATTAATTTGAATAATATATATATATTATATATAGCATATTATTTATATAATATACTATATATTATATTATATAGTATATTATTTAAAGTATATTATAAATATATATTAAAGTATATTATTTATATAGTATAAATAAATACATTTGTTAGTAAGTACTGGGAGCTCTTTTATCTTGTTTTATTCACAAGCATATATCGTGGGATAATATTTTTGTCTTAGTAGACTATTATCTTTATATGTTACTTTGCCATGATTAACCAATAGCATCAAATGAACAATCCAAACCAAATAACCAAATATCAAACATACCTGACACAACCAAAGTGAAAAAGGAGGGGCACAACAGTAATCATTATTGGTAAATTTTTTTACTTGTTACACATTTTATGTTTACTATGATTTATCTATACATGTTATGTGTGTTATTGTTTACTATGATTTGCCTATACATGTTATACCTGTTATCATACTTATACCCATGAAATTTCAAACAAACACAATGTTCTTGCATACAATAAATAATCATACAATTTCATCATTAGCAAGAAAAGATTATTACTTTCTAATCTTGATAAAATCGTAATTTTGTATATATGTATTCAAATCTATCATTTACTACCCACTAAATCATAACTATGCCTCCCTTACATAATAATTCTTAAATTACATACTATTACTTGCAATATTTTCATTTAATTTTCATAAACTACATGAATATAATAGCAATATAGTAGTAAGATGGTAGTTTACATAGATTTACACTTCTTCATATTGATTTTCATGAAAAGAGAAAATGTTAAAGGATTGATCTGCATTAAGCCCTTACAAAAATCTAATCCAAAATTCTTGTTTTAATTTTTGAAAGTCAAAAAACCTAAAACTAAGTTCAATGGTTGGCCTATCATTGCAATCCAAGTAGGCTTGTGGCGAATTGTTCTTTTTGCTCTTAAATTTGATGAGAATAGTAAACAATAAAGGATTGATAAGCTTTGAGACATCAAATAGAAACTTGCTCTCTAGTTCTAGTTCTAGAGTTTGAAGTTTAAGAAGCAAAGAGAATTTAACCTCTCAGCAAAAGAGACATGAACAAATATACTTCCAGTTCTGCCATGGCGCTACTATTGCACTTCAAGTGAGTTGTCTATATTAGTAATAATTTTCTTGAAAACAAACACATTAAATATTTTGATTAGTGGTGAACCCTTACAGAAAGCTAGTCTGATATTTTTCTTGAAAAATAAAATATTATGGAATACTTTGCAGTGAGCCCTTACATAAACTTATTCCCGAATTCCTGTTTTAGATTTTTCAATCTCAAGAAGCCAAGAAAAAAAAGGTCTCTCGGCAAGAGGAATGTTAATAGATATATTTTCAGTTCTTAAGTAATTCTACCATTGCAATTCAAACGGGTTGGATTGTTCTTGTTACTAATATTTTATCGAAACAAAGAGCAAAACTATACTAATATTTTATCGAAACAAAGAAAAACTATAGGATTGATCTGTACTGAAGTCCAAAATGCAAACAAAAGATGGTCTCTAGAAAATTCAAGCATTTATAAAAGATAACAAAAAGTAACGATTGTAATCAATTAGTTATAAAATAATATAATAAAAGCTGATCAAATTGTTTTTTATATATATTAGAACTTACAACTTAATATTAAAAACTATAAAAAAAACAATCCTTATAATCCACTAATGATTAAAAAACAATATAATAAAAACTAAAATTAATAATCTAAATAATATAATATAATAATAATCAACTAATATTTAATAGGATCTAACAATAATAAACAACAAAGAAAAGATAATTGAGTCAAAGAATAAATTGCCTTGTGGAAAACACATTAATTTACTAAAGTCTATTAGTATGGACGCTGAGACTTTAGAATATCAGAGACTCATCAATCTTTCACTCTGATGTTCATTTCTTGCCGATGATCAGTAATTCCTTCCTTTCACTGGATGCTCAGTTAGAGTCCTATGAACTCTATCATCGGCATGACTTATACCATCAGGAGGGCTTGTAAAGTATTCGCCGATAGTAACATCTTATACCGATCGGCGTTTGGGGATGACACGTTTTTGAGGCACCTTGTTCGACACTGCACGTGCCTACCCATGTGCCTTGTCTTAGCTTGCATGTGTGCAAGGAAACCATTACTAGGAAGCGTGTTGTGTAAAAAATGTTGAGGGCACACTCATTAAGGGATTCGATGTCTTGATGTGTAGAGTTTTTGGTGGTTGCATAGTCGGCATGCATATGGAGTAGAGATTTTCTTATGACAATATCTATCAAAATTAAGAGATATTCTCTTTGCAAACTCAGTGCATACTGTGGTTGCTGAACATGAACAAGGGCATGAGGAGCAGAGGTACAGCGTGAAGGCATCCAGCATGAAGACAGTGGGGATGAGAAATGCCTTCAATAGGCATCCTGCGTGAATGTTTATTTGTAAAGGGCAGAAGCAGTGTTCAACAGTAGCACACAGCTATTGAAGACTAAGTTTGTTGGAGGAGTGTGCAGCTGCAGTGAAGATATCTACAGACCATGTATGGGAGCAACAATTTATAATAGGATGTGTGGGTGTATAGTGGTGTAAAGGGCCATGGTAGTGTTTGTATAGACATTGAGGAGTTGAGTATATTCTTGTATATCAAAAGTTCTATATATCCCTTGTTAGATTTTTCATCTTGTTTGTTATAGCTTTTACATAATTCTATAAGTTGAGTCCATAGTTTAGGTAGATAACTAGTATTACTTAAAATTATAACTATAATGCTCGAAGAGAAAATCAACTTGCATAATCAATTTGTCTCAACTGAAGGTCACCAAGGAGAAAGGTAATCTTGATTTGGATTTTATCTATATAAATTTTTAATGGAAATTCCATATAAATTTTTGTAAGACCTAAATGCCACAGATATTTAGAGTCAAACTTTCAAGTCAGCACAAGATAAAATCTAGTTTGTGCATATTCTGCGATCATTACAATTGGGTATTTTGTTCAGTCACTTCACAACGAACTCTCCAAGGTGTTGTGTTGTTATGTAAATAGTACATATATAATATATATGTAATGTGCAGTTTATGATAATAAAGGCATTATAAAATCCTCATATTAGTTTTGTCAGGTATGATTATCGCATGTATATGATTATGATTATGTTTGTAATTGTAGATTCAACTTTGGAAGGCAACCATTAGTGATAGTGGCAGATGCAGACTAATTTAGAGAGGCAGGGATTAAGAAATTCAAATCTCTGTCAAATAGAAGCATTTCGGCACCCATTGCTTCTTCTCCTCTACAACATAAGGGACTTTGTTGTACCAGGTATGGATTGAATACCTTAAAGTCTTCAACCTCTGGGGGCGTACACTGGGTCCTCAATGCATGGTTATTACCTATTTGTAATTTATATCCTAGAATCAAAACCTGAAAGTTTCCAAAAAAATTACATGGAAGGAAAAATGCTAGAGTTGGCGCACTTATTGGTATACTCGAATTTGACACTAAAGCCTTTAGGAGTGTAATGCCCCTCGCTTTTTGCCTGTGATAGATGATATTTTCATGTTTCCTATGACAGTTCTGGTTTTGATGATAGTCTTGTAGTGCATGTTTATGTTTTGAGATGTTTGGACTTCTATGTTATGGTTTATGTTCTCCTTGATCTTGATGGACACCTTGATATTATGCTAGCTGATTATGGATCTATGTTAGGATGATGCTTGATTACTTGTACTTTGTGCTTTTGCAGTTTGATGGACATGATTATGGATTAATGTTATTTTAAGTTTAATATGTTATTCAACCATGATTATGATGTATAATTGGAAATCGAAGTAGCTAATTAATGATGTGTTTACGAGAACGGAACAGTGTCGCATTACTCGTGTTCGAGTACCCTACCACGCTGTGATTTCTGTTCATCGTGTCTGTGATTACATGATTATATATGGATATATGCACAACCTTGTTGTTTGTTGTAGGATGCAGGTATTGGGCATCGACTCCACCTGAATTACCAGGTTTGAGCGTGCCCTAGCCAATGGAATTGTGGATTGGAGTTCACATGAGGTTCCCTATTTAGTCAACATCCTCAAGGAGGATGAGTTTCTAGTGTTGTACCCTGTCGTCACCGTCAGTGGGACTGTTGTCGTCGTATTGTTGTTATGTCCTGTGGCTTCACTTGGGTCAGGTATCACCTTGTAAGCTAGGGTATATCCAATTTAAGTGTTAATTTATGCATGATTAATATTTCATTTAAATAAGGTAAAATTAAAGCTTAAATTAAATAAACATTGTTAGGGAATTATATGTGGTTTATTAATTATAAATGATGTAATTATTGATAATTGGTAAAACTAATGTGAAAAATAGTAATTAAATAAATAAATGGGATAAATAATTAAATGAGTAAATGAAATAATAAGTCCTAAGTTGTAAGTGGATTAAATTAAAAGAAAGTAAGATTCATTAGTAAGATGATTAAATAATTACCATCTTGATTAAATGAATTGACGGTAATAATGATAATAATATTCTAAGGATTAAATATTAGGTTTGTCACCTGGTTTTGTGAGTTCAATATTTGGGATGAGTAAAATTAATGTCTTTTGTCGTCAACTGCAAGTTTGAGCTGTGGAATCCCTTGGTAAGTGAAATTGAAGAATCTCACGAGAATGTGGGATGTTGGAAGAAGAGAGGCATGTCTCTTGCAATCACCCGAGGAATGGACCCATGTTTTGAGACAGTGGGTTGTCTGAAGGAGAGGCAGGCCATCTGCATTTATCTAAGGTGATAGAGTCTTGGTTGTGCAGAGGGAAAAAGAATTCGGAAAGAGAAGAGAAGGGGATTGGATTCAGAGGAAAAAGAAGACTCTTGTAAAAGCTTGAAAATTTTAGGTATGCACTGCAAATATGCTTAATTCTGGTGAAATTGTAATAGAACTAGGATTACTGTGTTTTCCTTCATTGATGAGAGTTATTCAGTGGTATTTAAATTCCTTCTATGTCTAGTTTGAGACCTGTCACAATCCTCCATGTGCTTCAGATACAATTGAAGGTCTCGAATCTGACTTGTCCATTTACCTTGTTTGCATTCTGGAATGCTGAGTTAAATCCTTCTGTGGGAAAACTCTTGCTGTGTTTGTAATTCCTTACCTAACACTCTGTTGAACAAAACAAATTGCACCCTTTAGTTTTGTCCTGTGCATCTGATAAGGCACATAGACTAGTGTTTAAACATAACTCTGCTTATTTCTTGTTGATTGCTATTGCTAAACCCTGGAGTATTACTCATGTCAGCCCTGTCTAATTATATATATGTAAAGAGGTATGCAGAGATACACATGCTTAAACTGTTGACAATGAAATCGCTTTAATGTCCTCGAGCCTAGCAATAAACCCACTCTGCGAACCTGTGGAAGCGATGTAATGGAGGAAGAACCTCTTGCCTTACAAGAACCCTACATTTAACCATATTAGAGGGTCGTTTACCACCTTTGTGAAGCGTCATGCTAGCTGCAACCTATCAAATTCTTCCCAATTGATATTTGCTTTGAATCTCGCTGAGCGATCATGCCGTTTTAAGTTTCTAGTATGGCTCTTGGTTATGGCCACAATTTACCTCCTAAATTGTGATATACTTGTGGACATTCTAATCTTGGCTCAACGAAATGTCATTGTTAAGTCTGCAAATAAGAAATATGGGGGCGCAACTTTAGGGTGGTCGGTTGTCAGACACTGCAAAACCTTATATGTATTGCCTTACTCACTGGCTAATAGCTATCCGCCCTGGCAGTTCTCATTTTGGCAAGATTAATGCCTTGAGTTTTTGACAAAATCCCATTCAATGGCGTGTGTTCTTAACTAACGCAGCTGCTTGGAAGTTTCTAGATTCTCCTTCTTACGAACTCAGTCATGGAATCCTTGCTTTCACGTTAACAACTAAAATGTGAAGATTCATGATAAGCCTAATACTTATCTCGGCACCCATGGTGTGCTTTCTGCTGTCTTCGCCATTATTTTGGTGACAACCTATCAACCAATAGCAACGTAGCGCTATTATCCTCTGGCATGCTGTCGCGAGTCCTCATGATTAAGCTAGTTCCGTTCTGTCAGTGAACGCCTTGCGTTGCACAAAGTCCTCTGGGGTCTTATCCCTGAGCTGATTACACCATCTTGCAAGTATTGTCTCAGATAATCAATGCAATCATGCTTTGCATTTTTCCATTAACGTTGTTATCAATATTGCTACGTCTATCCAACGGTTATGCGCTCCGCCAATGTCTCTACATATTACTCTGTGCTTGAAAGGAGTAGTGGATGTCAATGATATATTAAGGATTCTTCGAGTAGGTCAGCAGCCAATTGTGGCCCTAAGTAAATAAGGTTTCCCATAATAAATTTTAATTAGGGTTCCTTAATAATTCATAGTTAGGGTTTTGGTGATGAAGAGTAATGTTAGAAGATATGAAATTAATGTATTTAGGCAGGCTTTGTAATTATTTTCCGTGTATGATGTTAAATATATTGCTTCATATGCATAAATTTAAATAGGTTTAATAGAGGTTCAAGTTGAAAGATAATGTTAGGTTTTGAGTTTTACTTGATTTTTAATTAGTATTGGAATTTAGTTCAATTCAATAATAAGTTGAATACTATAACTAATTACTTGATGCAACTAGGTCAAGTGTTGAAATATTACAGGATTAAATTTATTAGATTAGTGTTCTGTCATGAAATGTGGTTGTTACAATTATGTTGTGTTGACACAATTTTATAATTTTTATTTATTTGATTAATTAAATATATTAGATGTGTTTAAAAGGGTAACGTTAATTAATTGATGTTCTCGGATGAAAAATATAATTGTTACCAAGTGATTTGTGGTATATTATTATTATTATTTTTACTAATATGTTGGTCACGTGACTTGCTTAAATAAGTTAATGGAATGTATGTGATCAAATTATTAGGTTTATTAGACTTAGTATGTAATTGGATCATGTTAAGGGAGATGGCATATTAGATTGTAATAAAGGGGAACTTGATAGGTGGAATAATAGTTTGGTTGAATGAAATTTAGTGTAGTATTAAACTCTATTACCTTCTCCAAAAAAAAATGACAATTAGACCAAGGTCATTCGATCTATATGTACTTGCAACTATTGTTACATAGTTAGGATTAAAATTGTTCTTTTATTTTTATATATGGTGGTAAATTAGATCAAAACTCTCAAATTTATCTATATGAATTAAATTTAAATTATATTATAATCATTTAATCAATTTTGACTTATAACACTGATAATAGTTGTCTACTTTAGTTACGTTAAGGATATTTGCATCTTGTAAATTTAATTAAATGATTATTTAATAAATATTTACTTTATTGTAAATATAGATTTATTTCTTAATACGAATACAATCAAATGACAAGCTAAACTTTAATGATTAATATACTATTGAAACAACTTAGTCAATTGCAATCTGCTTTAGTGGATTAGTTGTAAAGGAAGTAAGATTTGAATCATAAGTATAAGTGATTTCTCGTGATGTGTTAATTCTATTTGTGGGGGCATAACCCCATTCATATGGTCTTTTGATT
This sequence comes from Cunninghamia lanceolata, assembly GCA_027924645.1. NCBI lineage: Eukaryota > Viridiplantae > Streptophyta > Pinopsida > Cupressales > Cupressaceae > Cunninghamia > Cunninghamia lanceolata. Next base: position 3,156,117 of record BSBN01000810.1, on the reverse strand, counting down.
CCAAAATGACCCGTGTCACTAGAGTTCCAGAGGCTTATCTTGGGATGTCTTGAGTTCATGTGTTGTGTTGATATATGTCTTGAGATCCTGTTGGTCTATGAAGTATGTCGTCCCTAGTTATGTATGGACTAAAAGACAATGGGAAAGATAAATGCACTTCGTTGTGGATGTATTGTTATCCAACTGATGGTATTAGTCTTGTATCCAGTTTTGTGGTGAGTTATGGAATAGGGTGACATGGAGATCATAGAGTTGTAATGAATATGTGTTATTATGGGCAATGGTCTAGGAGTTCTACCCTTATGATTATGTTATGGAGGGTTAATGCCTTGCATTGTTATATACCTGTTGAGATAAGGAATGTTGTTATGCAAGATGATTAATGCCTTGCATGGTTCCTGTACCCTCGTTGTTGTGATGTCTTGCTATGCTTGTTGAGTAGGGTTTTCTAGTTGTAGGTAAGGGAGTGGCTTCCACTTTGGGGGCCAGTGCCAAGTGGCTAGCCAGGGTAACCCACTGGGAGTTGGTAATTCAGTGATAACATAATAATAAATCTAGGGGTTGGGTAGTTTCACACTAACAAGATAATAAGATTTTTCCTCACTCATGCCTGTAGTGCTTGTTCAGACTAAGGATGAGGGGAGAAGGTTGGGATTGGCAGATTTACTTCCTTGTCATCACGAAAGGAAGGTAGGTTCCGCATGCGTCATCCTATGGGGCCGGTGTCTAGAGAGAGATTGCTAGGGTATCCATAGATGGGGGCTGGTGTCTAGAGAGAGACTGCCTGGGTAACCCATGTTAGGACCATGCAATGACACTCTCCTTACTACAGCCTAGCACTCCCTAGTTTTACTCTCCCCATTTGTTAAGTGTTGCTTCTGGAAGTACTGTTGTGTTGTTTTGTGATGGTGACTTGTGATGTTGGAGTCATGTGTTGTCTCATAGCCTACTGTCTACCTGACTGTATTTTGTAGTGGGGACCTTATGTTAACTCCTAGCTCGGGGGGTGGACCTCATGGTTCCACATGGTCGGGTGGAAGAGCTTTATCCATTAGTTTTCCTTGCTGTGTTCGCGAGCGTAGAGGATATGCCTTGTGCTTCAGACTTCAAATCTTGTACATGATTATGAAGATAGCTATTATGCTCATGTACTAGCCTATGTATTAGATGATTCATAATGTATGTATTCCAAATGTAATCAAAACTGCATGTTGAAGTACCCATAAGTATAGACTTTTGATCATGCACATGTAATCTTGAGCAAGTTGATTATCTATGTGGCACGAATGGAGATGTATATGTATATTCACTAGTACAATAGATGTGGAATGAACTACTGTTGATCAGTTAACCATGTATGTTAAATTATGTTGACTAAATTATCAAGTAATGCAACCATGGGACCTTAGAAGACAAGTTGTTGTTAATGATGTGTGTTGTTTAGCTTAACATTACTTTATTATCTTATACAAAAAAAAAATTATTCCGCTTGCATAGCATAGTTGTGTTGTCCTCTAAGGTTTTCATTGCGGGGCATTACACTTTGGTATCAGAGCATGGTTTAAACACTGGGAACCTTGGTTAAATTTGAGCCCATTATGAAACCTTGTGCTTAAACTCTGTAGTATGATTTAAGTCCTGTTGCGACCCTTTTTCTCAATATAATAATTTGCCCTTTTGTGTGTAGGGTAGATGCCTAGACGTAGAGGCCGAGGTCGGGGCAGAGGAAGGGGTCATGGGAGAGGTGGTGGCGGTATTCCTCCTCCTAGCTCTCCTCATGGGAGTGGCCATGAAGGCGGGGTCAGATCATGGAAGGTCAGGGTCAGCCTGATGGAGCCCAGTTGAGATAGATTCTCGAGGAAGCCCTTGCCCATTTAGGTCCTAGACAGGTGGGTGAGCAGCCCAGAGGTGGTCAGGAGGTAGACCAGTCAGGTCCTAGAGAGAGAAAGGTCTCCCAGGTGTAGGGAATTGAAAGCTAAGCAGGAGGCCACGCAAGCCAACCATATGAGGGACTTACTAAGAGCACGTCCTCCCATCTTTGATGGAACTAGTAGAGGACTTGAGGCAGAGACTTGGTTGTTGGACCTAGGTAGATGTTTCGCCATGCATCCGTATGGCAGTAATACGAAAGCCAGATGTGCTATTTTACACCTCTGAGGGTTTACTTCGACTTGGTGGAGGCTAGAGGAGCAGAAGCTGCATTTGGACATTAGCACAGTGTCTTGGGAGTTGGTTGAAGATAGATTCAGAGCTCGCTTCCTTTCTGACCATTGGAGGCAGCGTCGAGCAGACGAGTTTCATGAGCTGAGGTAGTTGGCCATGACAGTTGAGCAGTATGAGCGCAGATTTTATGAGCTCAATAGTACACAGGTATCGGGGATGACGAGCCCATGTTGGTACAACATTTTATCAGGGGCTTGAATGCCTGGATTAGTGGAGGGGTTCGTGTATTCGAACCTAAGACCATGGAGGTTGCCGTGGAGAAAGCCCGGCTAGTGGAGGAGAACTTGGCTATGGCCCTCGATGGGCATATAGGTGTGTGCATTGGCAGTGCACCTTCATCAGGACATGGTTCTCGAGGTGGTCACACTCAGGCATCAGGTTCTCATGCACCCTCAAAAGGTGGTCAGCAGTAGCAGTATTCGCAGACCAAACCGAAGAATTCTCAGCATTAGCAGGGAAATAGGTTTCAAAATAAGAAAGACCGGTCTTGGCAGAGCAATAAGCACAACTGTTATGATCAGTCAGCCCAGAGTGTGTAGTCTACAGTAAGCAGGGGCAGTTTCCAATAGTCTAGTACTTTCTGGGGTAATGGTGGATTTGGTAGAGGCATCGGGTGCTTCTCATGCGGCCAACAGGGCCATATTGCCAGACAGTGCCCACAAAAGGGTGCATCAGGATTTGGACATCAACCGGCGGCATCTGAGCCAACGGTTGGTGATGCAGGTAGGTCGCATCGAGTCTTTGCAGCGGTAGATGACCGGTAGGCAGAATATCAAGGCATTGTGGTGGAGGCTTCTGGTCGCATGTGAGGTATTGATTTTTCTATTCTATTTGACTCCGGTGCATCTGATTCATTTATATCTCCTTCCCTTGTGGAGCATTGTGGCTTAGTGGCAACAAAGCAAGATGATAGGTGGCAGGTTGAATTAGCTTTCGGGGCTAAGGTAGCAGTTGAGTCTCTAGTTTCAGAGCGTAAATTGAAGATAGGCTCTCTATCTACTTCTGTGGACCTTGGCATTCTACCCATGGGTTCATATGACATAGTTTTAGGGATGGATTGGCTGGAGGCCCATTAGGCAGTGATAGATTATCAGCATAAATCAGTTAGATGCATGGATGATTCTAGTGTTGAGGTTGAGGTCGTAGGAGTTCAGAGACCTGTTTCCCTACGTATGGTCTCTGCTATGCAACTCAAGAGATGTATGCGTCGGGGATGTTAGCTCTTTGCAGTGACTGTTAGTGATTTGGAGATGGAGGAGAGTCGAGAGGCAACTCTTGACGATCACCCACTCTTGAGAGAGTATGCGGATGTTTTTCCTTCTGATGTTCCAGGGATACCACCTAAGCGTGACATTGATTTCAGGATCGATCTAGTTCCCGGTGCAGAGCCTATCTCACGAGCTCCATACAGAATGACCACTCAGGAGCTCAAGGAGCTTCGATTGCAATTGGAGGAGCTATTAGCCAAAGGGTTCATAGGACCTAGTGTTTTCCCTTGGGGAGCACCTATGATCTTTGTGAAGAAGAAAGATGGATCCCTACGGCTATGTATCGACTATAGGCAGCTCAATAAGGTAATGGTGAGAAATAGGTATCCCTTTCCGCGGATCGATGATTTGTTTGACCAAATTAAGGGAGTGAAGGTATTCTCTAAGATTGACCTTAAGTCAAGATATAACCAGTTGCAGATTTTTGAGGCAAATATTCACAAAACAACATTTCACACCTGCTATGGACATTATAAGTTCACAGTGGTACCCTTCAGGTTGACCAATGCACCTTCAGTTTTAATGACCTTAATGAATGATGTGTTTCATGTTTCGGTACTTAGACCCTACTATCCAGATATTGCTCATATTCTTGATTGGACTGCTCTACAGGTAGAGGACGGGCAGCTGGCTTTGGAGCCTGTAGGCATTCTTCAGTATAGGAGACTCACTCTCAGGGGTAGAGACGTGGAGCAGGTCAGGATCTAGTGGGATCCTAATGATGAGACCTCTGCTACCTGGGAGGATGCTGCCAGAATGAGGGAGTTATATCCTTACTTATTTGCAGGCTTCCAGGAGTAAGCCTAGTCCTAGGGGGAGGATGTAATGCCCCTCGCTTTTTGCCTATGATAGATGATATTTTCGTGTTTCCTATGACAGTTCTAGTTTAGATGATAGTCTTGTAGTGCATGTTTACAGTTTCGAGATGTTTGGACTTCTATGTTATGGTTTTTGTTCTCCTTGATCTTGATGGACACCTTGATATTATGCTAGCTGATTATGGATCTATGTTAGGATGATGCTTGATTACTTGTACTTTGTGCTTTCGCAGTTTGATGGACATGATTATGGATTAATGTTATTTTAAGTTTAATATGTTATTCGATCATGATTATGATGTATAATTGGTAATGGAAGTAGCTAATTAATGATGTGTTTATGAGAATGGAATAGTGCCGCATTACTCGTGTTTGAGTACCCTGCCACGCTACAATTTCCATTCATCGTGTCTGTGATTACATGATTATATATGGATATATGCACAACCTTGTTGTTTGTTGCAGGATGCAGGTACCGGGCATCGACTCCCCCTGAATTACCAGGTCTGAGCGTGCCCTAGCCAATGGAATTATGGATTGGAGTTTACATGAGGTTCCCTATTTAGTCAACATCCTCAAGGAGGATGATTTTCTAGTGTTGTACCCTGTCGTCATCGTCAGTGGGACTGTTGTCGTCGTATTGTCGTTATGTCCTGTGGCTTCACTTGGGTCAGGTATCACCTTGTAAGCTAGGGTATATCCAATTTAAGTGTTAATTTATGCATGATTAATATTTCATTTAAATAAGGTAAAATTAAAGCTTAAATTAAATAAACATTGTTAGGGAATTATATGTGGTTTATTAATTATAAATGATGTAATTATTGATAATTGGTAAAACTAATGTGAAAAATAGTAATTAAATAAATAAATGGGATAAATAATTAAATGAGTAAATGAAATAATAAGTCCTAAGTTGTAAGTGGATTAAATTAAAAGAAAGTAAGATTCATTAGTAAGATGATTAAATAATTACCATCTTGATTAAATGAATTGACGGTAATAAGGATAATAATATTTTAAGGATTAAATATTAGGGTTGTCACCTGGTTTTGTGAGTTCAATATTTGGGATGAGTAAAATTAATGTCTTTTACTGTCAACTGCAAGTTTGAGCTGTGGAATCCCTTGGTAAGTGAAATTGAAGAATCTCACGAGAATGTGGGATGTTGGAAGAAGAGAGGCATGTCTCTTGCAATCACCCGAGGAATGGACCCATGTTTTGAGACAGTGGGTTGTCGGAAGGAGAGGCAGGTCGTCTACATTTATCTAAGGAGATAGAGTCTTGGTTGTGCAGAGGGAAAAAGAATTTGGGAAGAAAAGAGAAGGGGATTGGATTCAGAGGAAAAAGAAGACTCTTGTAAAAGCTTGAAAATTTCAGGTATGCATTGCAAATATGCTTAATTCTGGTGAAATTGTAATAGAACTAGGATTCTTGTGTTTTCCTTCATTGATGAGAGTTATTCAGTCATTGGTATTTAAATTCCTTCTATCTCTAGTTTCAGACCTGTCACAATCCTCCATGTGCTTCAGATACAATTGAATGTCTCGAATCTGACTTGTCCATTTACCTTGTTTGCATTCTAGAATGCTGAGTTAAATCCTTCTGTGGGAAAACTCTTGCTGTGTTTGTAATTCCTTACCTAACACTCTGTCAAACAAAACAAATTGCACCCTTTAGTTTTGTCATGTACATCTGATAAGGCACATAGACTAGTGTTTAAACAGAACTCTGCTTATTTCTTGTTGATTGCTGTCACTGAACCCTGGAGTATTATTGATGTCGGCCCTGTCTAATTATATATATGTAAAGAGGTATGCAGAGATACACATGCTTAAATTGCTGATAATGAAATCACTTTAATGTCCTCAAGCCTAGCAATAAACCCACTCTGCGAACTTGTGGAAGCGATGTAATGGAGGAAGAACCTCCTGCCTTACAAGAACCCTACAGTTAACCACATTAGAGGGTCATTTACGACCTTTGTGAAGCGTCATGCTGGCTGCAACCTATCAAATTCTTCCCAGTTGATATTTGCTTTGAATCTCGCTGAGCGATCATGCTGTTTTAAGTTTCCAGTATGCTCTTGGTTATGGCCGCGATTTACCTCCTAATCTGTAATATACTTGTGGACATTCTAATCTTAGCTCAACGAAATGTCATTGTTAAGTCTACAAATTAGAAATATGGGGGAGGGGCAACTTTAGGGTGGTCAATTGTCAGACACTGCGAAACCTTAGATGTATTGCCTTACTCACTAGCCGATAGCTATCCACCTTGGCAGTTCTCATTTTGGCAAGATTAATACCTTGAGTTTTTGACAAAATCCCATTCGATGCTGTGTGTTCTTAACTGACGCAGCTACTTAGAAGTTTCTAGATTCTCCTTCTTGCAAACTTAGTCATGGAATCCTCGCTTTCACGTTAACAACTAAAATGTGAAGATTCATGATAAGCCTAATACCTATCTCGGCACCCATGGTGTGCTTTCTGTTGTCTTCGCCATTATTTTGGTGACAACCTATCAACCAATAGCAACGTAGCACTATTATCCTTTGGCATGCTATCCCGAGTCCTCATGATTAAGCTGGTTCCATTTCGTTAGTGAACGCCTTGCATTGCACAATCTTGCAAGTATTGTCTCTGACAATCAATGCAATCATGCTTCGTATTTTTCCATTAACGTTGTTATAAGTATTGCTACGTCTATCCAATGGTTATGCGCTCCGCCATTGTCTCTACATATTACTCTATGCTTGAAAGGAGTAGTGGATGTCAATGATATATTAAGGATTCTTCGAGTAGGTCAGCAGCCAATTGTGGCCCTAAGTAAATAAGGTTTCCCGTAATAAATTTTAATTAGGGTTCCTTAATAATTCGTAGTTAGGGTTTTGGTGATGAAGAGTAATATTAGAAGATACAAAATTAATGTATTTAGGAAGGCTTTGTAATTATTTTCCATGTATGATGTTAAATATATTGCTTCATATGCATACATTTAAATAGGTTTAACGGAGGTTCAAGTTGAGAGATAATGTTAGGTTTTTAGTTTTACTTGATTTTTTATTAGTATTGGAATTTAGTTCAATTCAATAATAAGTTGAATACTATAACTAATTACTTGATGCAACTAGGTCAAGTGTTGAAATATTATAGGATTAAATTTATTAGATTAGTGTTCTGTCATGAAATGTGGTTGTTACAATTATGTTGTGTTGACACAATTTTATAATTTTTATTTATTTGATTAATTAAATATATTAGACGTGTTTAAAAGGGTAACATTAATTAATTGATGTTCTCGGATGAAAAATATAATTTTTACCAAGTGATTTGTGGTATATTATTATTATTATTATTATTATTACTAATATGTTGGTCACGTGACTTGCTTAAATAAGTTAATGGAATTTATGTGATCAAATTATTAGGTTTATTAGACTTAGTATGTAATTGGATCATGTTAAGGGAGATGGCATATTAGATTGTAATAAAGGGGAACTTGATAGGTGGAATAATAGTTTAGTTGAATGAAATTTAGTGTAGTATTAAACTCTATCACCTTCTCCAAAAAAAATGACAATTAGACCAAGGTCATTCGATCTATATGTACTTGCAACTATTGTTACATAGTTAGGATTAAAATTGTTCTTTTATTTTTATATATGGTGGTAAATTAGATCAAAACTCTCAAATTTATCTATATGAATTAAATTTAAATTATATTATAATCATTTAATCAATTTTGACTTATAACACTGATAATAGTTGTCTACTTTAGTTACGTTAAGGATATTTGCATCTTGTAAATTTAATTAAATGATTATTTAATAAATATTTACTTTATTGTAAATATAGATTTATTTCTTAATACGAATACAATCAAATGACAAGATAAACTTTAATGATTAATATACTATTGAAACAACTTAGTCAATTGCAGTCTGCTTTAGTGGATTAGTTGTAAAGGAGGTAAGATTTGAATCATAAGTATAAGTGATTTCTCATGATGTGTTAATTCTATCTGTGGGGGCATAACCCCATTCATATGGTCTTTTGATTCCATATCTACCCGTGTGGCTAGAGTTCCAGAGGCTTATCTTGGGATGTCTTGAGTTCATGTGTTGTGTTGATAGATGTCTTGGGATCCTGTTGGTCTATGAAGTATGTCGTCCCTAGTTATGTATGGACTAAAAGACAATGGGAAAGATAAATGCACTTCCTTGTGGATGTATTGTTATCCAACTGATGGTATTAGTCTTGTATCCAATTTTGTGGTGAGTTATGGAACAGGGTGACATGGAGATCATAGAGTTGTAGTGAATATGTGTTATTATGGGCAATGGTCTAGGAGTTCTGCCCTTATGATTATGTTATGGAGGGTTAATGCCTTGCATTTTTATATACCTGTTGAGATAAGGAATGTTGTTATGCAAGATGATTAATGCCTTGCATGGTTCCTATACCCTCATTGTTGTGATGTCTTGCTATGCTTGTTAAGTAGGGTTTTCTAGTTGTAGGTAAGGGAGTGGCTTCCACTGTGGGGGCCGGTGCCAAGTGGCTAGCCAGGGTAACCCACTGGGAGTTGGTAGTTCAGTGATAACATAATAATAAATCTAGGGGTTGGGTAGTTTCACACTAACAAGATAATAAGATTTTTCCTTACTCATGCCTGTAGTGCTAGTTCAGACTAAGGATGAGGGGAGAAGGCCAGGATTGGCAGATTTACTTCCTTGTCATCATGAAAAGAAGGTAGGTTCTGCATGCGTCATCCTATGGGGCCGGTGTCTAGAGAGAGACTGCCAGGGTAACCATAGATGGGGGCCGGTGTCTAGAGAGAGACTACCTGGGTAACCCATGTTAGGACCATGCAATGACAGTCTCCTTACTATAGCCTAGCACTCCCTAGTTGTACTCTCCCCATTTGTTAAGTGTTGCTTCTAGAAGTACTATTGTGTTGTTTTGTGATGGTGACTTGTGATGTTGGAGTCATGTGTTGTCTCATAGCCTACTGTCTACCTGACCGTATGTTGTAGTGGGGACCTTATGTTAACTCCTAGCTCGGGGGGTGGACCTCATGGTTCCACATGGTCGAGTGGAAGAGCTTTATCCTTTGGTTTTCCTTGCTGTGTTCACGAGCGTGGAGGATATGCCTTGTGCTTCAGACTTCAGATCTTGTACGTGACTATGAAGATAGCTATTATGCTCATGTACTAGCCTATATATCAGATGATTCATAATGTATGTATTCCAAATGTAATCAAAACTGCATGTTGAAGTACCCATAAGTATAGACTTTTGATTATGCACATGTAATCTTGAGCAAGTTGATTATCTATGTGGCACGAATGGAGATGTATATATATATTCACTAGTACAATAGATGTGGAATGAACTGCTGTTGATTAGTTAACCATGTATGTTAAATTATGTTGATTAAATTATCAAGTAATGCAACCATGGGACCTTAGAGGACAAGTTGTTGTTAATGATGTGTGTTGTTTGGCTTAACATTACTTTGTTATCTTATACAAAAAAAAAAATTATTCCGCTTGCATAGCACAGTTGTGTTGTCCTCTAAGGTTTTCATTGCGGGGCATTACAAGGAGGACTTTGAGTAGAAAAGAGAATTATAACAGAAAAGGCAGACCATGGTAGGCAGACCACAAATTCCTCAATAGTTGAATCCACAGTAGGTAGACCACAATTGCTTAGTTTATTTAACATTTTTAGTAAGCATCTAGGCTTTCTTCCTTATACCATCTTTGCTTGTCATGTCGTTAAGAGTACATTTGAAGATGCACTGTAGGTAGTTTAGCAGTTCATGAATTTCTTTAGCTACAGCCATTTCATTCTAGGTTTCCAATTTTGCTTTGTGGCACATATGTCAAAATAAGTTATTATAGGCTTTGGTTTCTTCTATGGTTGCATTAGATATGGATGTTAGATCTGACATATAAGCTACATTCAAATTAAGAAAGCAAAGGGTAACTTTATCATGTGGAAAACAATGCAAAAGTTGTAGCTCGCTTTACATATTTTTTCTGTTGTATTTATCCCAGCATACATATGGGCTTACTCTAATATAATAAACCTTTGTTATATTCTTCACACACAAATTTTAAACATCTATACTTTCGCATGTAGTTATTGGGATAATAATAGTACTTTGTTCAGTGTGAAATTCTAAATATACAGAAAACTAATTATTGCCTCAGCATATAAAATATAATATATTCAATTTCAGAAAGCACAAATCTACAGTGGGGCATAATTGTAGTGGGTCATAGCCATTTGAGGTTAAAACGGCCTGAAACCCATAAGTGATTCAAATGCTCATTGCATATGGGGTTCAGACCAGTTTTGCTCCCCACAACATTTGGGTGCAACAGCACATGTTATATATATATTCTAAACCAATAAATAGATATTTATTAAAATATCAACTCTATATCATTTCTAATAAAATATTATAATATTTTCTACTAATAATATATTCAACTAATTTCAGCAGGCACAAACTTACATTGGGGCATAGTTGTAGGGAACATGACAGGTCATAGCCATTTTGCATTAGGAGGACCCAAAACCTATATACAATTCAAACAGCCATTGCATATAGGGTTGAGACCATGTTTGTTAAGGCTTAAATCATATAAATTATATTATAAAAATTTGTATAGGAAAAACTTATTATTATAATTAATCATAAGTAAGAAGGGCCAATAAATTTTTAGTTGATAAGCACAATAAATTTAAAATTCTAGGTCTCACTCCATTCCATTGTCTGTTCAGGACTGGAATGTGAGTCAAATAGAATCCATCAAAATTTACGTAAAAGCTTAGAACAATTCACATATTGTGACTATTTTAAAAATACGAAAGGATGAACAATTGCAAGCTGTATACAACAATAATGTTACGTTATAAACAACTAAAGCCAACTTCAAGACGAGGACAAGATTTAATTTGTATAAGCTAAACCAAACATACAGTGCCCTTAAGACATGATACAAAGATCAAAAGTTAAAACTATAAAACAAAAATATTCAAAATGAAAAGTTTGTTTTGAGAGGCCTTCCTCATTTAATAAATTCAAAATACAAGATATGGGAAAATATTTCTATCCAAAACTACTAATAGTTGAAACTTAGAAATAAAACATACCTCTATTATAAGCTTTATAGTAAAAGAGTGTCGTGATTTCTGAATGCAAATCTAATAAAAACTGTAAAACTAAGTGTATATATAAGCTTTTTTTTCTAGTTTTGTTACCGCCTAAAGAGCATTGATTATACTGTAGATGGTACATATGTGGCTAAACAGGTTGGCCAAAAGTCATTTAATGCATAGAATAAAATATCTAAGATAGTAAATTTTGAATGGATCGTTGGGTCATAGAATTAATTGCATATCTTTATCACAGATATTTTCTTTGTTGGTAGATATTATCAAATTATAAATATATTCTTATAGAATTTATACTTTAATTATATATGTTATTATACATTATAATAATATAATTTTTTTAGTGAAATTTAAAATATTTTATTGTTGGCATGACCTTCAGGTCAAAACACCACTAATTAAATTATCTTGTTATTAAGAGGTTGTGTCTAGTTTATAAAGATTAGGGTTTTCTTTTTGATAGCCACAGTTGAAAATTTTTATTAGTTATAGTTACTAATAAAAAATCAAAAAATCAATAATTTTTTAATATTACTATTAAATAATTAATCACACTAAATAATGAAGATTATAAAATTTTTATTAAATATTATTTATCATATAATTGTTTAAACTAAATATATAAAAGAATAGTTTTATATATTAAAAAAAACTTCGTTTAACAGAAAACAAGAAATATACAATACAGAGCAGCAGAAAACATTTAAATGACATGAATGTAGATGTTCAACTACCAATTGTCCATAAATTGATTAAAAAATATAACATATTATAGAAATATTTTCTTAAATACAAATATGCTAGTTAAAATAAAAACAATAGATATTTGTAATAATTGTTATATTAAACATCATGCTTATGAAAACTTAAATTTAATAGTCATATAACTATATTTACATATTTTTATTGTAAATTATAATTAATTTTTTTAAAAATATATAAAAAATCAAAATTTCTATAAAATCATTTTGATATATATTTAATTGATATATAATCTTTTTAAATAAAATCTATTAATATTTGAAAACAAATTAAAAAACTTAACAAACAAAATCACCATCAAATCAAACCCTAATACTTATATTCTCTCACTAATTTGAATGATACGCCATACATTAGTAGAAAACCATTTCCTAATTATTAATCCATAAAATAGGAATATTAAAAAAAACATTTCATAAAAGTTATGTAACACAAAACATCTAATCTATTTGAAATATAGCAAAACTTATATAATATGTATATAAATCTTAAATTTTCAACCTAAAAATCATGTACTTTCATAAATACTGCAAACACACGTGATAGTTAGTTAAACAGTATTTGAATTAGGCAAAGATTTATTTTAAAATTACAAGGAAGAAATCTCCAATAAAGTAAGAGGACTAAACATTTTGTTAGGTTTAAAAAGTAAATATGGTGGAACTCGATGTTTGGGCTCAACTTCTTTTTCTTATTTGCCAACAAGGGAGGGCCATCCGATTTGGAAATCCGACGGGAACGATCAAGGTGAGAACTGGCAGAGTTAGGGTTCGTTGGGGAGATTTTTTTCCCAGTGTGAGAACAACTGACGAGTTTAGAAAATTTTCCGGCAGAAATTTTTAAATAGCGTGAGATTAATTCACACCCACATTTATACTAAAGGACAATTCGTTAACATTGCTCTAACAAAGATCATATTCTTTGCAATGACGTGCCAACGGCAGAAAATATCCTAGCATCTCCTCACAAATTGCGAATTGGGGGAAAAACTGGCAACAAAAAGACAGACAATAAAAATTGACGGTAAAATGGAAAACAAACGGTCCGATCTTTTTTGATCATCTTCGCACTAATGTGGACAATTTTCAACCATAGATTCTAAAAGTTAGCCCTCTTGTTCACAAAGGGAATGCCTTCGGTGTAATTAAAAGTCCATAATATAAAAATATGTCACACATATCATTAGTTGGTCATTTGTTTTGTTAACTTTATTTTTATGAAATGATGAAAGGAAACAAGGTAAGCACTGAGAGAAACGCACTACTTTAATACAAATTTGTTTTCATGACATTGTGCCCATGACCCACATTTCTTTGTCCCTTGCACTAGGGGATAAAGTCAACGATGCTCTCTTGCATCTAGAGAGATCCTTCTTAAGATGTGCTTTATAAATTATTATTAAATTTATTGGCACATTTGTAAGTGTCACTGTGTTTTCATTGTTGCTTATACGAGAATATTATTTTGGAGCTTTGTCATGTCATTACCGAGTTGGAAGAGTAATTGGTTGCTCTTTCTTTGTAAGTGTGCTGCTAAACTCTATCAATAGAAGTAAATTGCTAATAATCAAAGATATTTCTTGGCTCCACATCTTTTCTTTCATATATATAAATTTTAGCTCCATGAAATTATGATTACGTGAGAACTTACTAAGAGAATCTAGTCCTTGCATATCCATAACCATATCAATTTTTACAACATATGATTCATCACATACCTCAAGCTCACACATGGTTATATTGAGTTGTCCACTTATCCATATGCATGGAATGAGGAATGTATCAACAACAATGATATTGATCCCATCACAATTTTCAGCCCTCATGTGTCTCTCAACGTCCTATTTAGTTATAACACCAACACCCCACATAATCTTGCATGAGAAATATTGGACTTGAGAGAAAGGATCCCTGTGCCATTTTTTGTCAGTTGTACCTATCATCTTTTCATCACTATTAGAATGCTTTATATGATGAAAAGAACTATATAATGATATGGAATGAGACTAATGCAACAACTCTTTGCTATTGTTATTCTCCTTATTCCTAGATCTGTAATCAAAGAGGCAATCAAAGTGTTTACCTTCTTTTGCTAATTTGGACATTTATGAGAGATTTATAATAACACAACCATTCTCAAAGTGAGAACCATTAATGGAAAAAGAATCAACTAAAACATTCTTCATAGATTCATGCCCACCAACTTGTAAACCATTCTCACATGGCAATGATTCTATCATTTCAATGTTTGAAATCTCACCATGTGTTTCTTGAACACTATTAGAAATCATTAGAACCTCTATATCATGTATGGAATCCTTGTAGATTTCTTATTAATTTCATTAAGACAAATACTTTCCAAGTGCATTAACTCATTATAAATTAGTAGAATGATTTTTCAATTAAGGAATCTTTACCTTCAATTGACAATGTTGATTCCTTTTGCTCCTTTGTAGCTTGTTGTACCTCAAGTTCAATCCTTTCTTCTTTCTACTAGAGAATTTTATTTGACTCATGCTTAATAATCTATTTCTCCATGGCTTGTTGCAACTTTGGTTTAAGTCTTTCTTCTTTCTCCAAGAACATAGTTTTAGTAGGCATTTTCCCAATCTTTAGAGTGCAAATATCTATGAAAGAGATATTAGCTTGAAACTCTACAGTATGTGCTCTATATTCAGCAAGGAGAGTTGTTAACTTCTCCTCTTCTTTCTACTTCAACCTCTTTCTATGATGCTTTCGATACTAGTCAAAAGTTTGTGAAGCTCTGAAAGCATTAGACTTCTTTGATACTCCTCAAATATCATGTCAATCTCCCATATAGAAAAGCCTTCGAGTACCTTTTATTCTTTCTCCCCCTTGTGCAAGAACATAGGCCTTGATAACTTTTGTATGGAATTGACCATAGATATGTTGTTGGTAGCTATACTCCTTTCTCCTCAAGATGCTTTAGTAGGCTCTAGATTTTTCAAGTCTTATAACATGCAATATTTGTACCATTAAATCTTGTTTCCTTTGCATTTCCAATAGTGCATCTTGAAAAAGATCTACACTACTTCCTTCTCTTTGAGATTCAAAGAATCCTCCCATTATTCACTAAATTGTTGATGCGAATTAATAATTTACCCTACTAGGCTAGAAAGATCAAGGCTCTGATACCACTATAATGTAATGAAAATCAACCAAAATATTCATAAAAATACTTAGATCTGAAATGCCCACATAAAATAAATAGATCTACACATATCATAACTGGCTAGAATAGAGTATTTCATTGAAATAGATCATTCAATGATTACAAGATTTGTTTCTTCAATTATTTACTGATAACAAAGATTACAATGATCATAAATATATTCAAAAAATTATTCAAAATGTTGAAATACCCAAATACTTGAATCCACTAAGATTGAAGTGCGGATGCAACCTTTGAGTGAAGTTTCTCTCAAGAATCCAAAGGAGTTTCATTCTTTGAACTCCAAGAAACCAATGGGGTTTTATCCACTAATCTCCAGAACCTAAGGGTTTTTGTCGTTAGATCCAAAAGGTGAACACAAGTGCTCAATTCAATAATTTTGGGTTTGTTGAGATGATGTCCCAAATTATCCAAACTAATGAATTTTTCTTCTTTATAAAGAGGTTGAAGTCCTAGCATGGGCCCAATGTTTCCTGCCATTTTATCACATTCAAATTTGAGTCCATTAATGTCCTTCCTGGTTAGTTGTGGTAGTGGGTGGTTCAGGTGAAATTGATGAAGGGATCTTACTTATCGTTGGAGTTGCAGACCTAGTTTTGGTTGGACTCTCAGGGCTAGTCTCTTCGCCCTACTCTCCGCATTCCAGTAACACTTTATTGGGTGGCTAGGTTTGTTGGTTCGTCTTCTTCATTGCCAATGAAGGGAATTGCTTATGTGACTGTTTCTACCCTCTTGAAAAGTTAGGCTGTTGTTGTCAAGGGTTTTTCCTCTCATAGCCATGTTATGTATCCTTTGATTCCTAAGGTCATTGGACATGAATTAAGGTTGGTTGTCCCTAACTCTATTGTTGATAGGTCAACTTTAAGGTTGGCCAATGCTCTTGTTGGAAAGTTTTTAGGGGCTTGGCCCAATGTAGATAGTTTCAGAACTTGCGCCAAGAGGAAGTGGAAGCTCAAAGGCTCATTGGAAATTTATGTCTTATCAAAGGGTGTCTCTTCCTTCTTTCATTCTCCCTTCAAGAAGATTACTCTCGGACTTTTATGGGCGGCCCATGCTTCCTTAGCAAGTTGTGCCTTTTCCTCAAGAAATGGGAACCAAGATTAGATCTAGATAAAGTTTACATTGAAAGAGTCCCTGTTTGGGTCAAACTCCCTTCTTTACCTCTAGAATTCTGGGATGAGGAAGTATGGTTAGTTATTGCACAATCCCTTAGGGCTCATTACGATTGATGAAGTGACTAGATCTAGGAAGTGGTTTCTTTTTTCTAGATTATGTGTCAATGTTGTTGTTGAAAAGATGCTCCCCTCTTGAATTACATTATCCTCAAAACTTGGCGATTGGGTGGAGCAACTCATGTATGAGGAGTCTATGGTTAAGTGTCTTAATTTCCACAAGTCGGGCCATGATTCAACTGAGTGTAGGGGTTGCAAAAAGAAGAGTGTTGCACAAGAATAATAAGGATCAACAGGATCCTTCCCCACTTTAGGATGTGATTGTTTCCTTAGAGGGCTTTGGTGTACCAGTTAGTCCTCTTGTGGACAAAACTAACTTGAATTTAATCATGGTGCTATCCCTTTGGCGGAGAAGTGTAAGGAGATCCGTAACTCTTCTCCTAGTCCTTAGTGCTTGTCCCCCAATAAGGAAAATCATTTAGTGGAGTCTTCTATTTTGACCCCGGCTCTTCAGATTACGAATCTTCCTAGTAAGGGATCTAGTTTGAGCATGTCTTGGGATGATAGAAAGAAACAAAGTTTCTTGAAGTGGTTCAGCTTCAAACCTCCTTGAAGAGTGGTTTTGCTAGTTTTAGGGGCAATATGCCCTTTGTTTTATTTCTTTCCCCAAGTGAGGGCTGTTTGTTCTTTTGCTATTTTTTGTCTCGATGCCTTGAGTCCTTTGTCATTTCTTGACATTGTTTGGGTGTTGTTTATCTTATGTTTGACTTTTTGTAAAGGGTGAGACTTTGCTTTTCCCTCTTTGATTTATGACTCGTAAAAAACAAAAACTTTAAAATCCATCTAATAAAGAAGTAGTTCTATTAATAAATAGATCTGTTTGTGATATTTGTCTGTTGGTTATTCTGTTATTTTTTGCCTAGTGATAGTTTTGTGTGGTCCTCTTGTTAGAATCTATTTTATCCCAACCCTTTTATATAATTAAAAACTAATATATTTAAAAAAAATATTGAAAAACTGAATTCTTAAAATTATAAGAAATAGTCTAGACATTAAAGGGGACAAACATAAAACCCATGGCCTTGTTTTATTTTTTTACTGATTCCTTCGAATCAATCTTTAAGTGAGAAATCTTACCTAGTCGAAGGTTTATGGAGGAAAAATAAGGTTGTTAGTAGAAGCAAGGTCAAAGTTGTTTAAAGTTGTTTAAGCAAATGTCAACAGTCAAAGTTGGGCTACTTGATTGGACAATACTATTGCAAATTCATTTAGGAGTCTACTGAGTTCTGGTTTAATAAGGCGTGTACAAAAGGGGCTCAAATACATATATATTCATTCCAGAGAGCTTGGAGTGCACGTGTCTGTAGAATTTTCCATCATCCTTATCGTCATGCAGTGGATCCGCTGCTTTGCGGGTCTTACTTCGTCACACCAAATTTTACCTGAGTCGGCGAGTGTGGAGGTATAAATACATTTCCCCTTTCCTAGAGATGGAACTGTGATTCCAGTTTTGTTTGTGATTTCCAGTTTTGCTTGTGATTGCCATTGAAGATATGGGTGAGAGGAAGGGTCATGTTGTGGTGATATCATACCCAGCAACAGGCCACACAAATCCCATGTTACAGTTTTCAAAGAGCTTGGCCTCCAGAGGTGTGCTCGTTACCTTCGTCAATTTCAACCTCAATCATCGCAAAGTAATACAGGCCAGGGAATCTCTGCAACGCCTCAAGCTGGATATACGCTTTGAATGCATTCCAGACGGTCTTCCTGAAGGCGATTCCACTCTCGACTCAAACATCAATCCCGCTGTGTTTAAGCACATGCAGGACAACATGGATGGCTCGGGACTCGAACAGCTAATCCACCGACTCAATGCTGTCGGGGACACTCCTCCAGTCTGCTACATAATTTACAATCCATTTCTTCCTTGGGTTCAAAATGTTGCAAATAAACTCAAGATTCCTCAGGCTTTGTTCTGGACGCAGTCTGCTGCTGTTTTCTCAATCTATCATCACTTTCAAAACGGTCTGATTTCAACCTCTATCCCATCTTTTTTTTTGCTTTGGTTTTATCAAACATTCCTGGAATGTTTGAGTTTTACGATTCGTATGAGATGGCTTTGTTTTTATATTTTGCCTTTTGTTTCTGAACTTTGTTGATTTGAAAATTTGTGACGGCTTTGTTTTACAGGAGAGGGGTGGGATTGCAGCAGAATGCCTGAAAACGTCAACATCTCTGGCCTTCCCGAGCTGAAATTGTCCGATTTACCTTCGGCGTTCATGGATACAAACGAATTCCTCAACTATTATCTACGGCATTTGGAAGGCGTGAAGGATGCCTCGTGGGTGATTGCCAATACTGTGTTTGAGCTAGAGCTCGAGACCATCAATTCCATAAGATCAACCTCTCTTCCCTTTCTCCCAATCGGCCCTTCCATACCCTCAGCTTTTCTGCAGGAGCAAAATTCAGAGGACACGCAAATTGGGGCGAATCCTTGGAAGATGGCCGACTGTATGGAATGGCTGAACAACAAGCCTCCGCTATCCGTTGTATACATTTCATTCGGCAGCATAGCGGTCATAAGCACGGAGCAAATCCAAGAGCTGGCTGTGGGCATTCAACAAAGTGGACAAAACTTCTTGTGGGTGATCCGAGCCCCTCCAGGACACGGTCACATTGCAGAAGTATTGCCGATGGGATTCTTGGAGGAAACGAAGGAAAGGGGTTTGGTGGTGGATTGGTGTGCTCAGCTGGAGGTGCTGTCTCATCCGTCTGTGGGGGTGTTCATGAGCCACTGCGGTTGGAATTCCACGCTGGATGCTCTCAGCTTGGGCGTTCCCATGCTCACATTTGGAGTTTGGACCGATCAGCCCACTAATTCCAAGTTTGTGACGGATGTTTGGAAGACAGGAGTGAGAATGAGGAGGCGAGATAATGGGGTCGTGGGAAGGGAGGAGACGGAGAGATGTATCAGAATGGCCATTGAAGGCGAACAGGGAAAGCAACTAAGAAACAATGCTTTGAAATGGCAGGAATTAGCAAAATGTGCTGCAACTGAAGGAGGTTCGTCTCACATTAACTTGAACACGTTTGCTCAGGAAATCGTCTCCAAAGCCAAAGAATTGTCCACTCTACACAGAGATTAGGGTCGTATGATGTGGAAAGCATTTTCATCCACAAATGCATAATGCATAATTCTGGTTCAATAAAATCCATCCCTGTTCTTAAATATTATCCCCTTCAGGAGTCAAACGTGAGTTTTGGCCAATAAAAATTTGTAGGACAACTATTTACCACATTTTATTCTGAATTAGGTTTAAAATGACCATTGAAGTGGATGATATTTAAGTAGAGTGAATCTGAGAGCCCACATGTTATGAACCCCAATAATGATAAAGTTTCTCTATGGATCATCCTATTAACATGTTTTTTAAAGGTGGGAGTGGGTCACCAGAATTCTTGTATCATAATTGAACGCAAACAATTAAATATAATGAATTTAGATTCATATTTTTCTAGTTGATTAATAATTATGTAATAAATATTAAAAATTAAACGAGGAGAATAAATATATTTAGATTTAAGAATACTGATAAAAATTTATACAAATATTATATTGGAAATATTTAGTATAGAAATTTATATTTTGGATATATTCTTAATGTTCCCATTTAGAATTTCCTTATTTTTTCTTAAATAAATATCCCTAACTCACAGTAATGGTTGCATAGTTAATTATAAATATTAATTTATCCTAAAAATTGTAATTTGGATTATAAAACTCAAATTTAAAGCTACTTATCCTTTAGCCTTTGTTGTAATTCTTCTTCCAATTTGCAACAATTTTTCTTTGTATGAATGTCTTTGAAATGTTTCTATACTAAGAGGAATCAAGGGTTTCCGTCCTTAATTTCTAATCTTGAGAGGTTTTGTCCTCAAATTGCTGAAATTTTAATTTGTATTCCACAAGGAGAAATAAATATTATGTCTTCATGATGATATGATCTATAATCCTTCCCCTTTAATTTATCGTCTTTATATACCTTATATATAGAATAGACATAACTCTTTATAATGCCCCTTGACTTTTCCCATAACTAAACTTTAATTATAATTTGTGATATTATTTAATAATTAGATCCCTCATGTGCCACTAAGCAAATGGTGTGAAAAAATCTCCGAATACATTCCTTCAATCTTTATTGTGCAGGACACGAATAGTTTGCAACACCTGGACGAGATGCGGAGGTTCTTGATTGAGGCGGTCAATGTGAGATCAGACTCAAACCACATGCGAGTGAATCACATAGGATACACAGTATTGCATCTTCAAGTAAATCTATGGAAGCATGTAATTGTTGTATACACAAGCCTCTTGAACATCCCATACAGCGATCTGTTCCACTATATTGCAAACGAGAAATCTCCTCACAGCTTTATCCTTCAGACAACTTTTCCCACAGTTGGGATAGCGACTGAAGTTTACATGGCCACAACCATGTTTGTTTCTTCCCCCATTTCTTCTCTTAAACATAATCGCTTTAAAAAATTGCATCTGCCTCCTCTACTCGCTGTGAAATGAATGAACTCAAAACCCTAAAATTTAATTTCCTTTTTTTTATTGATTAGGGTTTGGACGGCTTCATTTTGAAAACGGGACATTAAATATTCGTTTTAGATCTATTGGGAAGACCTAGAAAATTTTATGGTTCAATCTCAAGTGCCATAGGTTTGATCCCAACCACCCTAGATTTAAACCATAGATCTAAACTCTTCATAGAAAGACTATCGAATCATGCTAACTATGATCTTTGATTTTGAATAAATTATAAGGACTCTGGGATCTATGGACACCATTTGAGAATCTATCAAATCACTAGAGTCAAGTTCTCTTAGGTTAAACCCCTAGATTGATTGACTTTACATCTCTAAACAAATATTTCAAAACAACATTTATAACTCCCCTTCTAACTCTTCTTCCACTTGTCTTTTGTATTTACAACCTTGAGAGGTGCTTTAGTTACTATTTTTGGAGTCTTCTCCTATTTTTGATGTTCCTTCTCCTTCTTTTCTTTCTCTTTAGACAACTCTCCCTTTTCATACTTGATATTCTTTATCTTTAGCTCTAGCCATTTTTGGTTCCTTTCGATGGCCTTTTCAGTTCTCTCCTTGGTCAACTTGAACTCTTTTAAGTTCCAATCCATCTTTGGAATTGGTTTATCAAAAAAATATTCTAATTATAAGATGGATCTAAAACTTCTTCATCATCATATACTCCCTTTAGAATTTTAGCAACTTGAAAAACCTTCATTTGATACATGGTAAGCTAAGAGTAGCCCATTTTTCTTACTTGGCAAGGTCATTCTCTATAGCTTTTGTAGATATTCTCTAGCCAAGGTCATTCTAATCAAGAAGAATATGAGGGCATCATTAACCCTCCTAAAGGTCTTTTACCTTTTCCAATGTTAAAGTTGAGGATAGTATTCATGCACCTTAGTCTTTCTTGTTCCCATGCTTTCTTCTACCTTCAAATTTGAGTATTACCCTCTTCTTGCCAATAAATACATGAGGTATGAAGTCATGTAAAATTTCTTAAATTCAATGGCATTGGTCAATTAATCATGAAGGCAATCACTATTCAAAGTGGCCCAATTAGTGTGTTCCTTCCCCCCAAGAATCCTAGCAATATACTAAAACATCCAAGTCTTTAAGCCCTTTACAACTTCTTGCCCTATGACCATATTTAGTAAAGTAATAATGTCATTTATTTATTCATGGAAATCATCTTTATGTAGGTGCTTGGGAATCTTAGTGATGGATATTTTGGGCTTCTTGAACCAATACATGTTGATAATCACTGGCACTGATTTGATTTGAGTTCAAAGTATGTTTTGGAAGAGCATATTGTGAAGACAAGAGAAATCTAAAAGTTAGAAAACACAAACAAAATGCAAAAACACAATGCTTATACCTCAAGATTTTCCTTCTCCTTGATAAGGTGGAGGAGACTGCACCAAAGAGCTCTCCTAGCTTTACCCAAGTTGAAGTAGAGAATGTGGATTGCTCTAACTTTCAGCACAATATGATGATGAGGATTTGAGGATAGATTGGATGAAGATCAAGATGAGATAATATGGCTATAGGATGAGGAATGATTTTGGCATGGTAAGGGTATGATGAGAGGAGATGAGAGAAATTTTGGCATAGTGATGATAGGATGAAGAAGTTATGAAAATGGCTTGGGTAAGGGCTCCATTTATAGATTTTTGGTAAAAGGATGGAGGGTGAGGATTGAAAGTTTAGATCAATGGCTAAGAATGCTTGAGGATTAGGGTTTGGATTGGAGTTCTAGTTTTGTGACAAGTGTCACAAGAGGGTTGGGTAAGAGAGATCAAGGGTTAAGATTAGGTCAATGAGATTGGATGGCTCTCATTATTTGTGAATTTTATATTCACATGGGGAAGGGTGATGAGAATTAAAATGAATTAAAAATTCATTTTGGGGGAAGAGTTGGATATGACAAGTTAGATGTGAATTTTTAATTCACACATGGGAAAGAGCTCCCTTTATGGGGAAGAGTTCCATTCATGGGGAAGAGTTTCCATTAATGGAGACTAAGACAAGTGGGAAGGTCAAGGACACATGTATACTTACATGTGTAAGAGGAAGATGTGACCCTTTGAATAAAAAATTGATTTTTATTTAAAGTGTGTGGGAGAAGGGGTTAAACAAGGTTTAATTAAGTGTTTAGCTTAATAAATTTGGGTCTAGGGGATAGGAGGCTAGGGTAGCTAATTATATAATTGTTATTTAATCAATTAGGTTAGGTTTAGGTTGATTAGTAGGGTAGATTAATTAAATAAGTATGGTTTATTTAATTAAAATGATTAGGGAGATGGACAAATTAACTAAATAAATATTGAGAATATTTATTAATCAATGAGGGTAGTGTTGTGTCATGTCCCCATATCAAACATTGTTAAAGTAAAGATTTGAACATGATAAAGAGGGTTTGTAAAATATTATTTCGGATGATAGAAATAATTACATACATTATATATTGTATGAATATTTTATCCATATTATAAATAACAATATATATAAATATAATATATTATAAATATAACTAATAATATAAATACAAATAATATAATATAAATCATATATCATTTATTATGATATAAATGATATAGTATAAATGATATAGTATAAATAATATAAAATATATAATATATCATTTATTATAATATAAATATAAATAAAATAAATAAATAATAAGAGACATGCCTCTTTGAATATATCCCTTGAAAGGGAAATAAATAAAGGTTGTGAGATAAAAGGAAAAGATCATCAGAAAAAAAGAAAATTCGGTAATATAATTATAAGTTCAGCAATAAGAGAATACAATGAAAGATAGACTCAGCAATCCAAAACAACCAATATAAATCAAGAGCTCCATAATAAATCAAATCTGCACAAAGAAAAGAATAAGAGGTAAATAAAAGTTACAGCAGGTAAGTAGTTTCTAATATATTTCATTATTAAGATTTATAATGTGATGAATGCAAATATATATATATTAAATAGTAAGAGGCACATTAGACAATCATGAATTAAAAATGAATGTTATCATTATTGGGATAAATGATTATGTAGGAATGTACATGAAAGGTAAATAGAACTAATGTAATTTACATATTAATTGTCAATGAGCCAAGTATGAGGCTATGACTAAGTAATGATAAGATTCCCAAAGGAAATGAGAAATATGATATCATGATCCAGAAAGGATAATATTATCAAAAAGGGATTCATAACCCATAATCTCATAACCTATCGAGAAGGATGTCAAGCCTCACCCTTAATCATCTTACCACTTGTGAGTTGGGGTTAAGTTAAGGACGTATAATTAAACCTAAGCGACCCTCAAGCGGATGAGGAACACCGGGTGTGTGTGAAGTCCCTTGATCCAAGAGACGAGGAACTCCGGGTGTGAGTGAAGCTCTTGGGCCTATGGTAATATGAGTTCATTGTTTATAATTGTGCCCGATGGTAGGTGACTCTCGATGGGATGAGGAATGCCGGGTGTGCATGAAGTCCCCTCGAGCCAATTGGTGAGGGACCCCAGGTGTGGGTGAAACCATTGGGCCTCCGTATGGGATGGATATGGACGCCTTAACAAACCATGCTCATATGGGAGAAAGGATTGATTAATGGTAGGGCTACCCTACGACTCCCTCAAGATAGTGCATGAGAGTTGTGAGAGAAATAATGTGAATATGTTATGCATATGTTTATAATGTTAAGAGAAATGATACGATTATGATTATAAGGTTACTAAACTTAAGTAGAAATATGGAAAGTATATAGACTTTAGTATTGATATTAATAAGTGGATATTAACCCTAATAGTAATATGTTGATATTATAAGTTGGATTGATTACTAATGTTCTCTTTTACAAGTTGAAATTCTGTGCAAGGTTAAGAAAATTTTGGCTTGCTAGAAGGGGACATTACATGTTGTAAGATATAGTGATAACTTAATTGAATTAATTGATCACAAAGGATGGATAAATGGTTAAGGGTAGATGATTAGGGATAAATTAATAAAATAAAATGAATTTATTTAATTAATAGGAGGGATAATTGGTGGTGTAGAGATACGGGAAATTGGTTTGCGGAGCAAGTCAATTTTAGGTGTCTACATTTGCCCCTCTTTGAAATGGTGTTGCGGCCAAGTAACATTATTTCAAAGAAGTTAAAATATAGAGTTGAATTGGATAGAAAAAGACTTTGGTTTGGAAGAATAGGGTAAGGTTTAGGGATGATTGGTAAGGGTGATGCCCCCTCGAGAGGATAGACAGGTTACAAGCACACAGGTGTGCTCTCGAAATGGATGGAATGGGTTGGTTGAAGGTGGTTGGAGGATAATGGGTGAGATGAAAGATTGATGATGTTGGGTAGATGATTAGATGATGGATGGATTGGAAATGGATGATTATTGTGCTGAAAATGATTTAGAACAATCCTAGGTTTGTTATAGCCAAGTGGATATTTGCACCAAGGTATAGAAGACCAAGGTGATGATGTTTATCCAACATTTGCATGGACTAGACATGCAAACAAAGGGATGATCCCATGCATGCCCAAGATAGTACAACCTTGTCTAGATGAGGGAAGGGGACTCATAGCATAAATCCTTAATATACAAAAGGTATGATGAACCTTAGATGCACAAGCAGAACAATATGCTAGAACCGACCTACGATCCACAAGATATGAATACTAGCTTGGAGTAATGAGACCACCCCACAAGCACAACATACGAAAGCAAGGCCATGCCCCATTCTAGATGTTTTCGCCACATACCATGATATAGTGAGATCAAGGTAGTTTTGATGTGATCTTCGAATAAGACAAAAGATAAAAGTCAAAAGCCAAAAGACCAACAAACAAAACAAATAGCCGTTGTATCTCTTGCCAAAATGGATGATGATTTGATGATGGATTCTACCTATCGTAGGAATGATATATCCTAAGGTAGGAATCGATGGATGATTGGATCATGCCCATTGTGGGAACGATATATCCTAGGGCATGGTTATGATCACTAAAGTGGTTGGATTGGCGCAAGATATGATGGTTACAAGTTGTGGTCGATGTTGATTTGATAGTTGATGATTTTTGATAAGGGATGATTGCTTTGATAGGTGATGCGATGCTTGGGATATTACGTTTGAATCTAGCAAGCTCAATAAATAGGGATCATCCACACTGGTTGGATGGGTGCATCTTATGTACCTGACTACTGGAAACTTCCTTCATATTTCAGACTACCTACATACACTGTATCCACGGGATCAAGGCACATTAAGATGCAGGTGGTAATGATATGTAGTTCTGATTAGTCATGATGATGTGGGGTGATTGATGACAAATGTATGATGATGTTGGATGATTTGGGTGATTGTGATGATGTTGGAATGATTATTTTTGGGATTTTTATAATTTATTATTTTTTTTGGATTTTTAGATTTTCTAATGTTTTTTGGGATTTTGGGGATATTTCAATTTTTTAGATTTTTGTGATTTTTTGATTTTTTTTGGATTTTTCATTTTGAAGGTTTTGGACGGAGTATGCTTTTATTATGAGATGGTTGTATTGGATTGCGTTTGGATAGCCTAAGTGCTAGATACCAATGACAAGGGAACACCAAGTTTAGAGGTGAATGTGATGGGGTTGGATAGGGGGATTGGCGATGAAAGGATAATGGATAGGAGATTTTGATAGATAGATGAATACATGAGGATAAGGGATAGGATGGGGGATAAAGGATTAGGTAGGGATACATGATAAGTAGATGGAGGGATTGTCAATGGAAGGTGGTAGAGAGAAGGTTCATGATAGATGGATTGGAAGATAGTGATAGGGATGCAAGATACATGGATGGGAGATGGGGATGAGAATTTTCTCCAAGGGCTAGGTTGCAAGGAATTGTATGCCCCATTATAGGTATGATGCTTAGGATTTTGTATGACGAGTAAATGCTTGGAAATGATGAGTTTTGTAGTAGATGGATGGAGGATATGCTTGGAAAGGGAGTATGCCGAGAGGTGTCCAAAGCTTGTTGTTGATATTTTGCCCCTTGTCTTTATCTAGATCTAAAGAGGAAGATATAGTAGATAGAATGGATGGGAAATGATAGGATAAATAGGAAGATGGTGGATAGGAATATGATTGGATAGGATATGCAAGAGGATTATATGGATATGGATGATTTTGCCCCCAAGTGTAGGGATACAAAATGGATGGAGAAGGGATTACGTATGATGCACACAAGGGGTTTTCATCATGGTACTTGCCCAAGGCATGCCACAAGGAGTGGTTTTCACCATTGGACATATTTTTTTTCTCTTTACTATTTTCTTGATTTTTTGATATTTTTGCTTCTATTTTTTTTCTTTTTTGGATGGGGACTCTAGCATTTGTTTCCATAGCAAGTGGAAGATGGTCCCATGTTGGATAGTTGGAGGATGATGGTTGCATGGATGTTGGTAGATAGAAGAAGATGGAATAAATGGTGGATAGTGGATTGTAACATGCATTATGTGGATTATGTAAGGTTTATGCAAAAGCATGGACCATAGGGATGTGACAGAGAAGATATGTAGGATAGTGGATGAAAGATGGAGAGATGGAGGTATGTGGGAATGTATTGGAATGGAGAGAAACCAAGACCAATGGTTGCACATACCGTTTTGGGTTTTGAAGCTTATATTTTGTATGGGGGGTGTGTAGTAATGGGGATCGGGACACAAGATTTTTGGATGGCCGATTTGGGGTTTAGGTACCCAAATGGACTTAGGAATTATGGGATTCTTAGATGGGGAGTAGGATGTTTGGGATTTTGGGGTGGTTTGGGAGGTGGATGCCTCATTAGAGTTTGGTGCTTTTTGTTTAGGAACCCACAACATTTTTCTTTTTGTTTTTCTTTTGATGGTGTGGGCTTTGATAGCCTTTTGGATTTTTTCTTTTGCTTGGAATGGATAGCATATTTAGGCTTTTGTGCTTTATGAGTCAAGGCATTCAAATTATTACTTTTGAATCCCATGGATTTGGTGGAAGCTTCATGTTTGGATGATGTGTGCTTTTGTTGGTCTTGATTTGGTATTTTAGGGGATTTATGGTGGAGGGGTTAAAAGTGGATTTATGGATAAATGGATGAGGGGATTTGAGGATAGGGATATTAGGAGTTAGGAGGATAGGAGGATAAGGGGATTTTATTTTAGGAGTTGGAAGGATGGGAGGATAATGGGATTTGAGGATGGGGATGTTAGGAGTTGGTAGAAGTGGAGGTAAATTTGATGGGGGGAGATGTATGGTCACATGCCTTTGCTCATGATATGAAGATGGAGGAGGGATGGTGACATATGATTTGGGGGTGTGATGAGAGGCACCATGTTTGGGATTGGATGAATGGATTTTAGAAGATGGGTGGGTGGTATCGACATTTTTAGGTTGTTTTCCTTGTGATGTATAGCCAAGGCCATGCAAGGACGGATGGAATGTGGTGTGGATGGGCTCCAAGATGCCTTATTCATGAAGGCCTAAGCCTTTGCCTTGATAGTTCATGTGTTGGAGCATGCGGCATGCAATGGGATGTTTAGTGCTTTGGAAACAAGACGCGAGTCCATTATTTGTTGGAACAGGATAGGTGGTGGAAGGGAGTTGTTCACCTCCTATGAGGGAGCTACCGCGGATGAAAGTGATTTTTCCAAGTGGATAAGAGGATGGGATTGGTAGATAAAGGGGTGATAAGTTGATCACTAGATGGGAGGGGATTGGGGATGGGATTAGATGGGATGGTTAGATCTTGATTAGGTTAGGGGGTTGGTGCTTCAACATGATTTGGATTTTATTCTAGGCATAGCTCGAGTGTTTGGATAGAAGTGGGAGTGGCTTGGATATATGTGTTGGGTGCTTGGATGGATGTGATAGGTGCTTGATTTATGGGTTCTTGAACATGGCTACATGATGGTTCTTGACTTATGGTAGGATATTGTTCAAGAGGTTTGGTGGGTGTAGGATTGCATGAGGGTGTTTGATTCCTTGCTAATAGCCAATGGATGACATCCTTCATGAGTGTATGGGTTGAAGAACAATATAATGGATGGATAGTAAGGGTGGATGGTATAGGATTAGGATTGGTATTAGAGAGTTGGGTGATGGGATTAGGTAGTGATGGTTCTTGGATGGGTTCAAGGATAGGCGTTAGATTAGATGTTGGTGTTGGAGGGGTGGTGGGTTTGGAGGATTCCATAGCTTCTCTTTTTCTTCGAAGAAAATCCCTCAAGGATTAGTTGGGTGTTCTTGGCTTAAGATTTGGAAGGTTTGATGCTAGATTAGATGGTGGACTAGATGGTGGATGGGTGATATGGATGGATGAATTGGGAGTTACATAGGATGATAGATTAAGGTTGGTAGGATTGGAGGGATGTTGTGGTGGGGGGATAGTGATTGATGGATTGTAAGGTAGGTATGGTGATGGATTAAGGTTGATAGAATTAGAGGGATATTGTGATGGAGGGATTGGAGGATGGGGATTAGAGGATGTGGGATTTGCATGGGGAAATGGTTGTTCATATAGGCTTTGGATTTCGGCTATAATGTGTGCTAGATTAGTGTTCCCTTGATCAAAGTTAGCATGACAAAGGTTAGGGGATGAAGATTGATATGAGGGTAAAGGTTGATATGAGGTCGATGGGGCAGATATATAGGATGAAGGTTGGTATGATGAAGGTTGGTATGATGAAGGTTGATATGAGGTTGATGGGGTAGGGTTTTGGGATTCTCCAATGATGAGGTGTGCTAAGGGGATATCTTTAATGATGTTTTTGCATTTATCCTTAGTGATAGGATTAAAATCCTCATAGGCATATTTAATTCTTTGTAAATGTTGCATTGCCACATAAGGATCCATGTTTTTGGAGAGATATGGGATGAAATGGATAATGGGTGATTGTGATGCTGGGGATCAAATTTTAAGACCTTAGGATGGTTTGTTTTGATTCAAAAAGATGGATGATTCTCTATACTTAAGGTAAACTAATGACACTTAATTAATAGAGTTGATTGGGTTGATTGTTGATTTTGATGACTTGCGTAGGATAGACTAATGATCTCAAGCAAGTTTAGATAAAGGTTGATGATGATCAACTAAGGTCTTGATTTTTGATTTGGGTTAATTTGGATTTGGAGTTTGATAGTGATGTTGGGGAAATTTGATAATGATTGGGATAGTTGGTTATTATGATGTTGTGCTGGATTAAGGATGATGTAGATGTGATTAGGATAGGATTGGGTTGAATGATTTGGATGAAAGTGATAGGTTGATTGAATGATGATGTGGATAAGGTAGATGCTTAGGATGATTAGGATAGATGGGTGATTGGATTAAGATGAGGTGGATAAAAATGATTAGGATGATGAAGATAGACTATGCCTAAAGAGGAAGTGGATTAGGATGAATTTGATTAAGCTCAAATAAAGGGATTGGATAAGCTCAATTGATGGGGTTGGATAAATGGGGGGATGGTTTAGCAGTGTTGGGAAGAAAACCTGGCTCGACTTGAGTTGGGTGTGAGAGGCCAGACACGACCCCCCACTGATAGGGATTCGGGGGTGTAGCCCCTGACTAGAATTTTTTTGAAAAATGGGCTTATAAAATTAATGTTTTTGATGGGAAAATTTAATTTTTGGACATGGATGAAGAAGGCGCTAAAACATATGGAAATGGCACCGAAACAGAGGGAAATGGTGCTAAGAGATAGATAGATGGCATTATAGGATGAATAGATGGTGCTAAACAGAGGAAAGAAGGTGCTAAATGGGTGGTCTGATGTTGAATGTTGTTGGATTTGATTGGGAATTTGGATTTTTTGATTGTTTGAGCTCTTAGCAAGAGATAAATCACACAAGAAAGCACAATGGCCAAAGGTTTTATTGTGAAAATGTGAAAATTTTATCAAGCACTTGTACAACTTAAGGCGAGGAAAGGACAATACTTGTTGGATTCCCTCTTGGATTTCTCCAGCCGCACTTACTTAAAGCAGATAACTTAGAAGCTCAGTGACACTAGCTCCCCCTTACATGACACTCACTTCTCGAGCACACCAAGCTCTGAATCCCAAAAGATGCACAGATCTCAATGGATTTTTCTATCTCTACTTTAAGTTGTGAGAACCTGGGATGACTTCAGAGGTCTAACCTCATGTGCCAACAAGTAGAAGGTTTTTGGCTTCTAAAACAAAGGTGTTTAGTGGGGGAACATTCAGGGGATTGGTATGTTATGAGCATTCAGTAAACCACTTAAGGTTTTGACTAGCTCTACTAGGAGTTTCATATACACTAGGTACGAGTTCCTTTCAAGCTAGCACCGTATGGTAAGCGCTTACACCAATTCAGACTTGGCTTTTGTCTTATCCTATTTTATATAGCAGAGTGAATGAAAGTACCACTTGGGGTTGCAAATGAGTTCTCCTTGCGGATGTGTCTCAAGAGCAGGCCCACTTTCTAAAAATAAAAAGAGAGTGGAACCATTTCTCTTCACCCAAGATCATTTTGAAGGTGAGGGGAGAGGATACTTTGATTCTAGTCCTTGGGTGACAAAGATGTGCAAGTGCACCAATCACAGAAAATAATTGCTAAAGTTCTTTTTAAACCCAAATGAAATGTTCCTAATGATTGTTTGCAAACACTTGTTAATTTTAATGCACCAATCTCAAATGTTGTCTATGCTAAGCAAGCAAAGGTTCTTTTTAGTGCACCAAGATAAAATGTTTTCTAAATTACTAAATCCTTGCAAGATGTTAGTAGTTTTCAAATGATGGTCTTGGACAGACGAATTTAACCTATACAACACAGTCAGCCACCTGCACAAGCCCCAAAATTAGTACAAGAAATAGTGCCAAAATAGTGACAGAAGGTGCCAAATAACTGTAAAATGGCACCATAGGACCTCTGAATTGCGTTACAAACTGCTAGACCAGTCGACTCTTGTCAGTTACAGAAAAAATGCTATAGAACTAAAAGATTGCGCTACAAAATCAAAAGGCACTACAATAACCTAGAATGGTGCCGTGATTACAAAAAGTGCTTCTAAACCCCTAAATGACATCATAATTACAAAAAGTGCCACACAATGACTAAATGGTGCTACAGAAACTAATGAAATTTGTTTGTTTGATGTTTACAAATAAATAGCGCTAAAATAAGATAAAATGGTGCCAGAAAAGTAAAAGGTGCTACAAAATATAGAAATGGCGCTACTGTGGGTCTGAAATGTTTTCTATGTCTTTTGGACTGGATGGCACCGAATTGAGCACAGATAGCACCAATACGGCGCAGTACCTCAAAAGGCTGCAAAAAAAAGATGGTAAGTGGCAAAATATATATTCCAAATGTTTGTAAGAAGATTCTTTACCACCTTAAAAACACTCCAAGTTGGATCAAACAGCCAAAAAACATTAGCCCAAGTCAAAATAAAAAGAGGACAATACACAAGATTATGCTAAAAATTTGACATTATTTCCCCTCCTTTATTAACTTTTCTGCAAAAATAGAGAGCTACCTATCTCAGAAAAACCTGCAAACATTAGAAAAAGCCCTTAAAACCTAATCTAGGAGATAGAAAGTGAGTCAAGGTGACGTGCAGGGAAAAGCACCATTGCGGCCAGAAAAGTGCCACTATATTCAGAAATGGCGCTGCTACTTATAAAAATAGAGCCACTGCGCGAGGAAATAGTGTCGAACCTGCAAAAAAAACACTCCTAAAAACACCAAGGACTCACAAAAATGTTAGTTTTGGACCTTGTGGGTCTCACTGGACATGCCAATGTGAAGACAAGAGAAATCTAAAGGTTAGAAAACACAAACAAAATGCAAAAACACAATGTTTATACCTCAAGATTTTCCTTCTCCTTGATAAGGTGGTGGAGAGTGCACCCAAGAGCTCTCCTAGCTTTACCCAAGTTGAAGTAGAGAATGTGGATTGCTCTAACTTTCAACAAAATATGATGATGAGGATTTGAGGATAGATTGGATGGAGATCAAGATGATATAATATGGCTATAGGATGAGGAATGATTTTGGCATGGTAAGGGTATGATGAGAGGAGATGAGAGAAATTTTGGCATAGTGATGATAGGATGAAGAAGTTGTGAAAATGGCTTGGGTGATGGCTCCATTTATATATTTTTGGTAAAATGATGGAGGGTGAGGATTGAAAGTTTAGATCAATGGCTAGGAATGCTTGAGGATTGGAGTTGTAGTATTGTGACAAGTGTCACAAGAGGGTTGGGTAAGAGAGATCAAGGGTTAAGATTAGGCCAATGAGATTGGATGGCTCTCATTATTTGTGAATTTTATATTCACATGGGGAAGGGTGATGAGAATTAAAATGAATTAAAAATTTATTTTGGGGGAAGAGTTGGATATGACAACTTAGATGTGAATTTTTAATTCACACATAGGGAAGAGTTCCCTTCACAGGGAAGAGTTCCATTCATGGGGAAGAGTTTCCATTAATGGAGACTAAGACAAGTGGGAAGGTCAAGGACACATGTATACTTACATGTGTAAGAGGAAGACGTGACCCTTTGAATAAAAAAATGATTTTTATTCAAAGTGTGTGGGAGAAGGGGTTAAACAAGGTTTAATTAAGTGTTTAGCTTAATTAATTTAGGTCTAGGGGATAGGTAGGCTAGGGTAGCTAATTAAATAATTGTTATTTAATCAACTAGGTTAGGTTTAGGTTGATTAGTAGGGTAGATTAATTAAATAAGTATGGTTTATTTAATTAATAAGGATTAGGGAGATGGACAAATTAACTAAATAAATATTGAGAATATTTATTAATCAATGAGGATAGCGTTGTAAGATATAGTGATAAATTAAATGAATTAATTGATCACAAAGGACGGATAAATGGTTAAGGGTAGATGATTAGGGATAAATTAATTAAATAAAATAAATTTATTTAATTAAAAGGAGGGATAATTGGTGGTGTAGAGATATGGGAAATTGGTTTGCGGAGCAAGTCAATTTTAGGTGTCCACATATATTTTTTTGTATACTTCTCCCTACCTAGAATGCCCAATATCTCCTCTATATATTGGAATTGAATCTATAATATAATTTAATTCTTGGTATTCTTGATTTCTTTTGCTTCAGGATTGTAGAATTTGGTACAAGTTATGACCAAGTCCACTAACTAGATTGAGATAGGAATGGTTGTTGTAGGCGTATACAAGACAATTCTCTATCAAGTGCCTTTCCATGATATTTGTTTTACTATTCTTAGCAATCCACTTATGGAATTCTTCTAGGCTTACATGACCTAGAGATGTGTTGGCAAGAGACACTATATGGCTTCATGAGTATTGTCATTGATGGCAACAAAGTTCATCCCACCCATTTGCAAAACATGGTGTGCCTATACCAAAAGTCAAATTGAAGAAGTGTTGTGGTCTGGTAAGCAAGAACAGAGCATACAGCAAGGTCCGACAGTCAGGTCCGGATCTCTTAGAGAAAGTATCTTTGTAAAGTGCGGACTTAGGGAAGTCAAGAGGAATACATTAAATAATAGATTCCAGGGATTGAGCCTCTGGTGATATAAGAGTGAAGAGATATGAGCATCTAAGTATTGGGGTCCGGTTTGGTAGAGTTGACAGAGGAAGAACTGACCGGCAGAGTATCAGACCTCAATCCGGATGAGTTGTTGATGGTAATCAAGGTTCTTAAGGTATCATCCATGATTGGCCGACATGTTAGATGACTTCTATAAGCATCTCCTTGATACGCATCACTTGATAAGTAAGGATTCAGCCGACAGATCAGAATTTGGATAAATATTGACTATTCCAGATTTTGACTAGAAAGTGGATAAAATCCTTGGTGTAGATATATATACCAGATTGATTTCGGTATGAAAGTGTGAGTAGTGTTGTGGTGTGTGAAGAAAAGCAGAAGAATAGAGTGAAAGTAGTAAGACAAGTCCAGTATGTGACAGGTCAACAGCACCAAAGAAGAGGAAGGATGAAGTGCAGCAAATCAATGTATTGAGCCTAACTGGAACTAAACCTTAGCATATGTGGATGCTTCTCATCAGTTCAAGGATCTTGTTATTCTTACTACAACTTGTAGACAGTGAGTCTCTTGTAGGCAGTGAGCCTCTTGTGAGTAGTGTGCTCAGGCAGTAAGCCCTAATTGGCAAGTGCCATTTTGTATTTCTATTCTTCTAATAGAGAATACAGTCTTGGGTTAATCACCCCATGGTTTTCTCCCTTAACAGGGTTTCCATGTCAAAAATATTGTGTCATGTGTATTTCTATTTCATGGTTATGTTTGCTTATTTGAATTGATGTTGCATTAATTGTTAAGAAAGTTCAGAAAGCTGAAATAATTAAGATAACTGATTCACCCCCCCTCTCTCAGTTATCAACAATTGGTATCAGAGCCAAGTTCCTCCAAAAGGAGCCTAACAGCTTGAGGAAGATCTGGGAACTAAAATGGATGTGTATGGTATGAGGGAGCAACTTCAGTCTGCCCTAGATGATCTTGAGCAATAAAACTCTGAAGTCAGTGAATTGAAGGAAAGACTCAAACAGGCTACGCCCTTAATCCTATAGTGTGTATAGGGTTATGAATAGTTGTCTTGTGGCTATCTTAACTCTTAATTAAGTCATATTATCATTATTTTATTGTTATTTAGTTGTTTAGGTCAGCCTAAGGCTTATATAGGCCCATCTAAGTCAGCATAGGTGATATCCTAGGCATAAATAGGTATATATATAGGAGGTAGTGAGTCTTATTTCATCATATTGAGTATTGTGTTCTCATTGAAGACTATTGGAGGTATCCCCCTCGAAGTGGTTTTGGAGGTTGCCCCCTTGAAGTGGCATATTATTATCAAGTGTTTGCAGCATATTTACTATTATATTCAGATATTGTGCAAGTTGTTTCATTACAAGTGATATCAGAGCATGATCTTGGCACCGTGAAGACAAAAACTAGGCGATTTTTTTCTACTTTGGAGGTCATTTTGGAAGGCGCATAACTTTCAAATTTTGGTGATTTTTTTTCTAATTTTAAAAGGGTTTTTGAAGAACATATTGAAGCTACTACAGTCTAGAATTTAGAGCATTTGGAGCAAAATTAAGCGAGTTATAGCAGAATTAGGGTTTCTGCCCTTATTTTTTGAAAAATGTATATCTCTCTTATTTTGTTGAATCTCTGAAAGATTTTTTGTGGGTTTTTCAATATAATAGTGAAGCTACTACAGTCTAGATTTGAGAACAATTGGAGCAGAATAAAGGGAGTTATTTATAAATTAGGGTTTCCACCAATTTCTCTCTCCAGGCTGCACAATTTTGAATTTCTTCACAATTTTTTTAGGGAAGTGAGATCTTGGCCCTGGTAAGTTATAGTAAAAATTTTAAATTGATTTGATTTGTTTTGTCTAATTTATTAAAAATTATTTTTTCCAATCATGACGGATCCTTCAACAAGGGGCAAAAAGAATGTTACCACACCGGGAAAAACTCCAGGCAAGGAGGAGGTGGAAAATGAGGATGTTGATCAAAAAGAATATGAAAATATACTTGAACTTATTCATAAAGAAAATAGCAAGATGAAAGGTGAAATCTTGTCCATTATGGGTGAACAAATGAAAGGGTTGGCTAAGTCATGTGATATTGAGAAAATTCTGGAGATACTTTCCAAACATAAGCAGTCACAACACCAAGATGTGGAGGACGAAGATTCTAAAAAAGGGAAGGGTGTTTTTGGGTTTGAATCAAATCTCAAGATGGATCATCACACCACTCATTTTATGGCAAGGAATTTCACACCAAAGTTGGATATGCGAAAGTTTGATGGTCAAGATCCTACCAATTGGCTCTGTCAAATGGAGCAATTCTTTGATATCCACCATGTTCCATGTCAACAAAAGGTGGCCATGGCTTCCTTATACTTGGAACCTGATCAACTCATTTGGTACCATTGGCTATGTGAAGAAAAGAAAGCAAAAGGATGCATTGTCACTGGGTCGGTTTTCCAAGAAGAACTCGTTACTCATTATGGTGAAAATCTTATGGATAGCTACTTCAGCCAAATTACCAAATTAAGGCAAACAGGTATGGTCAAGGATTACATTCATCAATTTCGTACTTTGTCTTTAAGAGTGGAAAATGTGTCTATAGAAAATTTGTTGGAGCTATTCATTGGTGGCCTAAAGGATCACATTAAATATGAGGTACGCATGTTTCGTCCAAATTCCATCTCAGATGAAATGATTATGGCAAGGCAAGTAGAGGAAAAATTTATGGTTAATAAAAGGCAAGGTTTTATAAACATAAGAGATAAAAGCACTCCTACACAGTCACTTCCACAACCTACTAGGCTAACACCACAACAAATTGAAGAGAAGAGAGCAAAAGGATTATGTTTTAATTGTGATAGCAAATATAGTAGAGGACACAAATGCACTGAAAAGAATTGTTCTATATTGAAGGGCCAAGTGAGGAAGAAGAAGAGGTACCAATAGTAGAGTGTGACAATGAGATAAAGGAGGAGTCAAGAGATACTCAACCAATCATCTCTTGTGATGCACTTTCAGGTTTTAGTACCCCACAAACTCTCAAGGTAGTGGGTTTCTTAAAGAAAGAAAAAGTAACAGTGTTGATAGACTCAGGTAGCACTCATAACTTCATCAACAAAAAGTTGGCCACTCATCTAAATTGTTTTATATATCCAGCTCCAGAATTTCAGGTCTTGATTGCAGATGGCGGTACTGTTAGTTGTTCAAGAAAATGCCATAGCATTAAATTATCCATGGGAGATTATCATCTTAATTGTCCAATGTGTGCTATCTCAATGGGTGCAGTAGATATTATTTTGGGAGTACAGTGGCTCACCACTTTGGGAACAATTGAATTGAACTTCCAAGAACTATTCATGCACTTTCAATCAGAGGGAAGAACAATAGAATTATGAGGGATGTGTGCAAAGTCACCACAGATAGTAAGTTCTTACCAAATGCAAAAGATGTTGAAGAAGGGGGTAGATGGGATGGTAGCCCAATTATTTTCATTAGAAGCATATCACTCAAAGGCTTCTACACCATTGGATCTACAAGCAATTATAGATAAGCACTCTGTAGTTTTTGGGGAGATGCCAAAAGGATTGCCTCCTAGGAGAGATCATGATCATGCCATTCAACTAGTACCAGGGAGCCAACCACCCAACATCAAGCCCTACAGATATCCATATGCTCAGAAAAGTGAGATTAAGAAGATAGTTCAAGAGATGCTAGAAGCAAGCATTATCAGGGATAGTCAAAGTGCGTACTCATCTCCTATGGTAATGGTGCGTAAGAAGGATGAAACTTGGAGGATGTGTCCAGATTACAGGGAGCTTAACAAGTTCACCATAAAAGATAAGTTTCATATTCCAGTAATTGATGATTTGTTAGATGAGCTTAATGGTGCTATTTATTTTACAAAACTTGATCTTCATTCTGGTTATCATCAAATAAGAATTAGAGATGAGGATGTACATAAGACAGCTTTTAGAACCCATGAGGGCCACTATGAATTTTTGTTAATGCTTTTTGGTCTCACTAATGCACCGTTGACATTTCAAAGTTTGATGAACTCTATCTTCAGGCCATTTTTGAGGAAATTTGTTTTGGTATTTTTTGATGACATCTTAATATATAGTAAAACATGGGAGGAACACTTGCAACATGTAAATCAAGTGTTGGACATTTTGAAGTAGAATTAGTTGTATGCTAAACCATCCAAGTGTATCTTTGGTGTCAAAGAAGTGGAGTACCTTGGTCACATTGTGTCACATGAGGGAGTCAAGGTGGACCCTCATAAGATCCAAGCAATTGTAGAGTGGAAAATTCCTAAGACCCTTAAGAACTTACGAGGTTTTTTAGGGCTTACAGGGTATTATCGCCGATTTGTAAAGAATTATGGTAGCATAGCATCTCCTCTCACATCCTTGTTAAAGAAGGATGCTTTCCAATGGAATGAAGTAGCGACAAGGGCATTTGAGAAACTAAAGGAAGCCATGTGCACAACTCCAGTCCTAGCTACCCCAGATTTTTCTAAAACATTTGTTGTTGAATGTGATGCTTCAGGACATGGAATAGGAGCGGTACTTATGCAAGAAGGAAAACCCATAGCATTTGAAAGTCGCCAACTCAAAGGTAAGAATTTGTTGAAGCCAGTTTATGAGAAGGAAATGTTGGCTATCTTGCATGCAGTCAAACAATGGAGACCTTATCTAATGGGACGACACTTTAAGGTCAAGACAGATCATGATAGTCTCAAATATTTCTTGGAATAGAGGTTATCATCTGAAGAACAACAAAAATGGGTCACAAAGATGTTGGGATATGACTTTGAGATCATATATAAGAAAGGCAAGGAGAATGTTGTGGCTGATGCTCTATCAAGGCATGATGAACCCACAGAGTCATTTTTATTTGCCATTTCCATGTTACAAGCAGACTGGGTAAATGAGGCAAGAGAAGAGTGGGAGAAGGACATAGATACTCTAAGGCTCATTAAGAAACTCCAACAGGAATCAAGTGTGTCTGACAAATTTTCATGGAAAGGAAATATTTTATGGTACAAGGAGAGGTTATACCTTTGCAAGAATTCAACTCTTAAGCTTAAGGTGTTGGAAGAACTATATGCTTCTCCAATAGGTGGGCACTCAGGATTCCTCAAAACTTATCATAGAATCAAGCAAGATTTCTTTTGGGAAGGGCTGAAAGGGGATGTTAAAAAATTTGTAGCTGAATGCATGGTATGTCAACAACATAAAAGGGAGACAGTTAAGACTCCGGGTCTTCTACAACCCTTATATATCCCAAGTCCAAGGTGGGAGGAGGTATCTATGGATTTCATCACAGGGTTGCCTAGATCTGAAGAAAAAAATGTCATCATGGTTGTTGTGGATCGTCTCACCAAATATGGTCACTTTTGGGCTTTGGCACAACCATTGGCAGCAAGCACTGTAGCAATAGATTTTATGAATACTATTTAGAAACTACATGGGACTCTAAAAGTTATAGTCAGTGATCGTGACCCTATATTTACAAGTAATTTTTGGACTGACTTGTTTTCATGCTTGGGCACTCAGCTTGCTCGTAGTTCATCATATCACCCCCAGTCAGATGGATAGACAGAAATGGTCAACAAATGCTTGGAAGGCTATCTTAATTGTTTTGCTTTAGATAAACAAGAGAGATGGGTGCAATGGCTACCACTAGCAGAATGGTGGTACAACACTTCTTTCCATACTTCTTCCAAGATGTCTCCATTTTTAGCTCTATATGGTTACCACCCACCATCAATCATCTCTTCATTGCGGGCACATCCAAAGGTTCACACAGTCGAAGAACACATCCATCATCAGCAAGAGGTATTGGCTAGTCTTCGAGAGAACTTGGCAATGGCACAAAACAGAATGAAGCAACAAGCTGATCAACACCGTAGTGAAAGAACTTTTGAAGTGGGAGATTGGGTCTTTGTGCGACTACAACCATATAAGCAAATGTCTCTAAAACAACAACATAAAGCTAACAAGCTGGCACCCAAGTACTATGGTCCTTATAAGGTGTTGCAGAAGATTGGCAATGTAGCATATAAATTGGAGCTTCCCATATCAACAAAAATTCATCCAGTTTTTCATGTTTCCTACTTGAAGAAGGTTATTGGGAATAAAGTGGTAGCACAGACTAATTTACCTGAGCTTGATGAGGAGGGAAGAATAGTTGTGGATCCTGAGAGAATTATTCAAACACGCACCAAGAAGCTGAGGATAAGGGAAATCATAGAATATCTAATTAAATGGAAGAACTGTCCAGTTGAGGAAGCTACATGGGAGAATGAGGAATTCATACAAAAGCATCCACATTTGGTCAGCATTGAGGACAATGCTTCTTTGAAGAGGGGGGGCATGCTACACCCTTAATCTTATAGTGTGTATAGGGTTATGAATAGTCGGCTTGTGGCTATCTTAACTCTTAATTAAGTCATATTATCATTATTTTATTGTTATTTAGTTGTTTAGGTTGGCCTCAGGCTTATATAGGCCCATCTAAGTCGGCCTAGGTGATATCCTAGGCATAAATAGGTATATATATAGGAGGTAGTGAGTCTTATTTCATCATATTGAGTATTGTGTTCTCATTGAAGACTATTGGAGGTATCCCCCTCGAAGTGGTTTTGGAGGTTGCCCCCTCGAAGTGGCATATTATTATCAAGTGTTTACAGCATATTTACTATTATATTCAGATATTGTGCAAGTTGTTTCATTACAGTTATCAAAAGAGGTCATTATGGTAAGACATGAAATGGAATCAGGAGTTATGAAATTCACCCAAGAAATTGAAGAGAAAAGAAAAAATGAAGATGATCTAAGACAATCCCTCAAGGAGAAGTCAGAAGACTACCACAAAATGGATAGAATAATCAGGCACCTAGAATCTGATCTTGAAGATGCTAGAGATAATGAAGAAAAACTTGAGGATCAAATTGACACTCTTAAAAAGGATCTTCAAACGGCAAATGAATACAAAGAGAAATTCAAGATAAGTTCTTCTCAACTTGAAGTTCTTCTTGAAAGCCAAAAGAGGGTAGATGACAAGTGTGGCTTGGGATATGAGAAAGGTGAAAGCTCTGGATCTGATCAGAAGAATTTTGGATTAGAAAATCTAAGGAATAGGCCTAGAAGACCTCTGGTAAGGCAACCTAATGCTCAAAGATATCCATCCTTCAATGGATACTGCCACAACTACAATAACTTTGGTCATAAAGCTAATCAATGCAGAAAGAGAATAAATCAGACTAATACATCATTCTCTGGACAATGTTTCAACTGCAAAAGGTATGGTCACAAATCTCATGAATATAGAAATATGCAAATGAACAATTCATTCAATGGTAGATGCTTTTCATGCAATAGAATGGGACATATGGCTAATCAATGCAGATCAAGAGGATTTCATTCAAATATGCAAAGAAATATTGTTTGCCACAATTGCAATAGATCCGGTCATATTGCCAAATTCTGTAGAAGCAAGAACTAGGATAAAAGGGGTTCGGTGCAAGACAAAGGAAAAGGAAAAGTAAATGCAGATGAAGTTAAAAGTGAGATGAACAAAATTTGGGTGAAGAGAAGTATAGAAAGTGTAGAGGATGGATCCGCACTAGAATCTAGTGCTGATATTCCTTCCGAAAATTTTAAAAAAATGAGCTCTGGCTCAGGGGGAGACACAAGGAAAAACATTTTTCCCCCAGCTAGTCAATTGGTGCCGGAATTGGCACAAGGAGAGTTGTGGATTAAAGGATTCTCAGAGAAACATCTAAATAAACTGTGGGTAAGATATGGAAGATCTGCAAGATGTTTAGAACAAGATCATTTCGGTTCATCAAGTCATTCGAATAAGGAAAATAAGGCAAACCAG
This sequence comes from Cunninghamia lanceolata, assembly GCA_027924645.1. Lineage (NCBI taxonomy): Eukaryota > Viridiplantae > Streptophyta > Pinopsida > Cupressales > Cupressaceae > Cunninghamia > Cunninghamia lanceolata. Next base: position 3,113,449 of record BSBN01000810.1, on the reverse strand, counting down.
AATGACTTAAGTTGAGCATTTATTGCAACTTGGTATTAGGGTTTGTAGAGCAATATAAGGGTTTTTCTTATTAAACATTTGTTCATTCTGCATTCAAGAAAAAGCAAAAAGGAGCTCTGCAACAAATTTCCTCAAGCCCATCAAAGATCATCTGTAGAAGTCGATTCATCCAGCAATCGATCTGACTCACTCCGTAAAACCTAGAAGCATAAAAGGTATTTTATGTTCTTAAATATCTCTCTGCAAATCTTTGAAAGATGGCTACTTCGAATGTGGTGAATATTTCTGATAGGCCATGCCCTAAATTTAAGAAGCTTCCATATAAATCCCTAGAAGTTGATCCCCTAGGCACCTTTTCAAGCATTCCGCATGGGGTTCTGCATGTAGAAGATGTTAGAGCATATATTTATGTGAGTATTGAAGAATTTGGGGAATCTAAGTTGGTCGATATCTATCACAACATTTGATAGATGACTCATTCGAACTCAAAACCTAGTATAAAGCTATCCAGGACAAACATTTTGCACAATGCATTCATTTCCCCTATTTTCTGGAAGATGAATGGGTCCGGTATATCTTGAGTAGAATGCATGACAACTTCATGTGGTTGAGTAGGCCATTTAAGATCACTCAGGATGCCATTAGGGCAGTAACTAGATTACACTCAATCGGTGGAATGCCTACACTCAAATCTGTCAAAAACCAAATTGTCAGTGAGGCTACCGGATCAAAGTTTGATAAAAGAGCAATGACTATTGAGGATATCACAGATCCGGATATCAAGTTTGCATCAATGATAATTGGATATAAGATATATCACTCCAACAGGGAGAATTCAGTATCCAGAACTGCTATATATACTGCTTATGAAATGTTGAGGAAGAATGCAGACTATGATCTTTGTGAGCTCCTTCTAAACCAACTCTTGGAGAATCTGTAGAAGATAAAGAAGGATAAGAAGAACTCTTTCAAATATGGTGGTTTGATACTCTGCCTATTCTTTTATTACATGAATGAGCTTCCCGGATCCAATGGCTGGGTATGGCAGAATGATAGACCAGTAGCCATTCAAATCAGAGATTATATACATGGGCTTGGTGATGCCAAGGCACAGAATACAGCTCTCTGGGGCTATTTCAAGAATTTTTAGAGCATGATGCAAGCAAGAGAGAGAATCCCCCAATCTTTAGTTGAAAAATATAAAGATACAATATGCTTTATGGTAGAAACCGATCAGTGCCTAATGGAGGCAGTGGAACCAAGAACAGTGTGGATCATGCCAATGGGGTATGAAGTGGATGAGAAAATTGTGGAGCTACATGTTTAACACATGCTAAGTCAGCCCAAGGATCCCAAGGCAGAAAGGTTTGGAACCTTTGAAGAATTAAGTGTGAAGATCCATGTGGAGTTAAGACAACCAGAAATAAAAAGAAAAGTGAGAAGGGAAGTAGAAGAGTTTGCCAAGAGGCATGGAATTTCAAAAGAAGCACTTGATGCAAATAGAGAGAAGATAGAAAGGGTAGAGAAAGAAAAAGAAAAAGCAGAAAAAGAAGGTGCTCCAGTGGAAGTCCCCTCCCAGACCAGATCCTCTAAGACCTCTGCACCCACCACTGCAAAGAGCTCAAAGGCATCAAAACTAGAAGCAAAATCATCTAGAAAAGGAGAGAAGAGAACCAAGAAAAAGGCAACAAGGTCTTACACAATCCAAAAGGATGAAGAAGAGACAGAATCAGATGAGGAGGTAAGGAAAATGAGGAAAAAGAAGAAAGTATCTGGTGAACCCTCTACCGGTGAAGACAAGGAAGAGATGGCAGAAGAGTTTGTTGAAAGGCCCACTCTGTCCATTGATGATGTAGTCAAATTAGTCACTGTGGATGGGAACTTGAAACCAATGACTAAATTTTATGACGACTATAGTGAGGCTGATTAGAAGATCCTGCAAGAAGCCACAATCAGGTACCTTAACATTTATAATAAAGCATTCATTGAGATTATATCTTTAATTCCAAAGAGCCTAGAGAAAGAACTAGAAATCAGGAAGAACAATGCCAAGGCCAAGGACCTTGAGATCAGGGAACAAATAGCTATTCAGCGCTATCCCTCAATGACTCAGAAACAAATGAATATGATTTTCAAAGATTGCAAGGATGAGTTCCAGAGCAAAGCTAGAATGAATCAGCTTATGCTTGGAGAAACTGACAAAATAGCTAAAGAAATTGAAGAAATCCTCCGGAATGCCTACAAAAGGTTCAACATTCCTATCATAGAGGACATAAGTGATGAGCCCTCTGCCATGGACGACAAAGAAGAATCTACTGAGATAGTGGTAGAAGAGGTAAAGGAGACAGGTGAACAAAAAGGTAAGGATTTAGATTCCTCTGCTCCGGAAGAAGAGGTCCATGATCAAGCAAACATCTCTCCTCTAGTTTCCCCTACAGACTCTGGATTCAAAGAAAAAGAAAGAGTACAAGAGAAGATCAGTCAAGAAGTAAAAGAGAAAGAAGATGACAGTAGCAAGGCTATAGAAGGAGAGAAAACTCCAACAGAGAAGGCCACAGATGATAGTGGTAAGGCTACAGAAGAGGAGAAAATTCTGTCTCCGGCAAGAGACACAGTAGAAGCAGTCAAAGAGTTCTTGACCAAAGAAATGATGGAATTTGATGAACCGGAATTGCTTCAAGGTCCATTCAATTTTGATTCCCTCTCTCCAGTCCAAACCATGAAACAAGCTTCCTTCACTCAAGCTAAGGCAAAAGAAAAAATGTTGAAGTCTCACATGGAAGACTGTGAGCTCATAGAAACTGCATCCGGTGTACTGGAAAAGATCATGCCATCCTTCCAAAAGGATCCTACAGCATCCACATCTGGTAATCTAAAGTCTCTTGTAAATTCTGTTAATACACATTTTGATTCTTTAGAGAAAGCAACCGAGGAGAAGGTCCAGAAAGAGTTTTTAGGTAAGAGATTCTTCAAAGTACAAGGTCTAATTTCAAATGATAGGAGAGATATGGACATTGGGATAAAGAGCTTAGAAAATGCTCTTAAAGATGGCGGAGATATATATAAATTTTGCTTATCTTAGACTAAAGTAACCAAGGAAATTGAGAAGAAAGTAAAAGAGCAAGAGGATAAACTGACAAGTTTATCTCAAAGTTTTGACCCTCTCTCTTCTTCCATAATAAATCAAGAGTGCCAGATTCTTGCAACTATAAATAAAATAAAGAAGCTTGAGAAGGAGAAGAAAATAAAAATAGGCAGGCTAAGTGAACTAAGAGGGATTATTATCCCTAAGTTAGAGGCCATGCATGAGGCCCTAAGTGATGCTCAGACTACAGCCCGGACCAATGATCTGACAGATCTAAAAAGGGCAGAAGCTTTTGCATTCTTGTTGAGTGGTCACATCTCAATTTTGGATAGGATGAAGAATAGTTGGGCGACAGAAGTGGTACAGCTAAAGACCACTTTTTTAGATATATTTCAGTATATGTAGGGAAAACATGTATATATATGCAGCTAAGTCTAGATTTTTTTGGAAATTTTTTTGTGCGGATCCCACCCTTTTCCATTAATATCAAAGGGGGAATGAGGAGCAGTGAAAAATGAGGAGTACAGCTAAGGGGGAGATCCAAAAATGTACATAAGAACAGAGCATCAGCCAAGGGGGAGTATAGTGTGACACTTAGTCATTTTTCACTAAGTGTTGCCATCAATGCCAAAGGGGGAGATTGTTGGCAAGAGACACTATATGGCTTCATGAGTATTGTCATTGATGGCAAAAAAGTTCATCCCATCCATCCGCAGAACATGGTGTGCCTATACCGGAAGTCAAATTTAAGAAGTGTTGTGGTCCGGTAAGCAAGAACAGAGCATACAGCAAGGTCCGACAGTCAGGTCCGGATCTCTTAGAGAAAGTATCTTTGTAAAGTGCGGACTTGGGGAAGTCAAGAGGAATACATTAGCTAATAGATTCCAGGGATTGAGCCTCCGGTGATGTAAGAGTGAAGAGATATGAGCATCTAAGTATTGGTGTCCGGTTTGGCAGAGTTGACAGAGGAAGAACTGACCGGCAGAGTATCAGACCTCAATCCGAATGAGTTGTTGATGGTATTCAAGGTTCTTAAGGTATCATCCATGATTGGACAACATGTTAGATGACTTCTATAAGCATCTCCTTGATACGCATCACTTGATAAGTAAGGATTCAGTCAACAGATCAGAATTTGGATAAATATTGACTATTCCGGATGCCGACTAGAAAGTGGATAAAATCCTTGGTGCAGATATATACCATATTGATTTCGGTATGAAAGTGTGAGTAGTGTTGTGGTGTTCGAAGAAAAGCAGAAGAACAGAGTGAAAGTAGTAAGACAGGTCCGGTATGTGACAGGTCAACAACACCAAAGAAGAGAAAGGATGAAGTGCAGCAGATCAGTGTATTGAGCCTAACCGGAGCTGAACCTCAGCATATGTGGATGCTTCTCATCAATTCAAGGATCTTATTATTCTTCTTACAACTTGTAGACAGTGAGTCTCTTGTAGGCAGTGAGCCTCTTGTGAGCAGTGTGCTCGGGCAGTAAGCCCTAATTGGCAAGTGCCATTTTGTATTTCTATTCTTCTAACAGAGAATACAATCTTGGGTTAATCACCCCGTGGTTTTCTCCCTTAACAGGGTTTCCACGTCAAAAATATTGTGTCATGTGTATTTCCATTTCATGGTTATGTTTGTTTATTTGAATTGATGTTGCATTAATTGTTAGGAAAGTTCAGAAAGCTGAAATAATTAAGATAACTGATTCACCCCCCCTCTCAATTATCAACAAGATGTATCTAAAATATTGGAAAGTTTAGAGATGAACTTTGAAGGGAGAATCACACCTTTGAATTTGTACTTCATCTTCACCAAAGAAGACATTGTCTTAGCAACAAGGGAAATCAACAATTATAAGAGATTTACACATAACACTATATTTAACATGGAGAAACCCTTTTGAAAAAAACTCCACCAAGAAGAGAGGCCAATTATGAATTATCCTGAAACAAGAATAAAATACAATCACTTTCAACTCTCCTTTAGCACTTGTATACCTATACAACCTCAACACATTAATTCTCTACCTCCTCAAGCACATGTTATATAAAATTTACATACTACATGAGAATACAAAAGATTTGACAGATCCAAAATTGGGAAAATCCCAATGCCTCATTTTGGGAATCTAGTCAACATGCTAAACATAGTCTCTTACAACTTCTTAGAGCCTCTTACAATGTGTCATAATTGTCTAAAATTGTCTCTCCATTTTGGGTGCCTAGTTCGTCATAAAATGCCTTGAAAATAGGAGATGCTCTTACAAGATGCCATAGACTATCAATAGCTATGAAAATATTCCTTCTTATGCATTTCATAACCCCCAATAATAGCCACTCCAATGTGGGCACCTAGTTTGACCTTATCACGTCATTTACATTGCCAAAGTAAAAGATGCTCAAATGGTAAATAGTAAACGTTGCCAATAAATAATTAATTACTATTTATAGTAAATAATTTTTGTTTTGCTAGGTAAGAGATATTGTATTATATTGAAAATTCAGAAAAGTTTTACATCTTTTGTCTTTTGCCTGATTGATAGAAAGAAACCCAAACTGTAACTATCAAGCTTCTATGATCCACCCTATATCACTTATCCTAAGCCATCTATAAGCTATACAAATTCCTTCATAATGGCCACGCAGGGCCAAAGCAGCCTTTAGTCTACCCTGGATATTCCAAGCAAGCTTTCATATTGAAAATTGAAAGCTCTAACCCTAAAACACCTATCCCTGTTGTTTTGTATGAAAAAGGGGGATGATGATGGTTTTAGTTTCAAGGGTAAATCCTCCTTTCACTACAAACATTCAAGGACATATCAACCGAGTTGAATCTCTACTAAGCAAGAGCATTCACCTAATAGGTTGGGCTGTCACTTGGTATGATGCAGAAACTCATAAATTGTTAATTGATGCTTTAATGTAATCCTCAAATATGTAAGAAACCCTAATTATGCAAAACAGTGAATAAACTGGTAAATTCTCATCAATGTCTACAGATTAAGGAAGAGGATAGAGATTAATAACTAACCATTTTTTGAAGTTTAGAATTTAGAATATTTAAGGATAATATCCCGGGCATCCTAGTCCAAGGCACTATTCTCTTCGTGGAATGCAAAACTCCTTCTGGCACTGATAATCACTGTTCTGACTATTTTCATCACCTGAAATGCAGAGGACACTGCCCCAGGTGCCCTAGTCCAAGGTAGGTTGATTCTTAGGATGTAGAAGCTCCTTCAGACATAGAATGTCACTGTAACCCTAATTTTTGTCTCTGAAACTCTGGAGGACATTGCCCTATGCGCACATGTCCTGAAAATGCTCTGTTTCACTTCTTTCTTTTGGATCTTGAATCCTTGTCGTCTCGAACCCTCCTCTACAACTCCACTTCATGAAACTTGGTACCTATAACCTACAATCACAAAGGAGTGTGGTTGGGGGTTGTGGTGTTTAGAGGCTTGCCTCGGTCAAGCCCCAGAGAGACATTCAAGTCTTTCGAACACGGTTGTCAGATAAGAGTGTGTATCCATGTGGGATAGAGGCAAAATCCAAATGATAAATGATTGAAAACACAATAAATGTCACCTTGATGATATAGCTCTCATGGAAGGAAGCAACTCTTTCATGCCATGAGGAGATGGAGTAAAATCTGCAACAAACAAACACAACAACATAATACTACTCTGTAACACAATGAAATCTTTGAATCACTTTATCATAAGATCACAAGTTCACAATGTCCATCTAGTTTACAAATGAAGTCCTAAACATGCTTATATATGCAACTACAAATATTCCCGCTAAGAATTTTGTAATTCAAACTTTAGATGTTGGCATAGGACCTAAGTAATGGTCATAAAACCAACATTTAAATTTAGGGTTGACCCAAAATAGGGTAGGACTAGGGTGCGAGTGCCCAAGTCCACCCTCCCATTTTTGTGTAGGGGACATCAAAATAGCACCCCTAGGTCCTATTTTCCATAGGACTTCAGGGTTTTCTCATTGGGATTCACAATTAATACACAAGATGCTCTAAATGCATTCTAAGGACCTAGGAGCTAAACCGTAAGAGGGAAAAGCCCCCAAGCCCAGACATTTTCTGACATAACATTTAGCCCCCATTTTAATGTATGTATAAATGCAAGGTCAATACATGCATTAAAGTAAGGTCAACAAACACAAAAAACATGCCAAGCATGGTGAAGAAACGCCAAACACATTGAAAATAGTAACAGGCATGCAAAACACGGAGATGACAATTACAGTCACGCAAAACATGGAGAAGATAGTATTGAAGACATGCAATTAACACAATCAATACAGTGAATGCAATGATTATTTCTTTTTTCATTTTCTCATATATGAAATGCAAATGCAAGTACAAGGAAAGTAAACACACAACCCAAATGTAGGGGGTGCTCATTGCCACTAGTCTTGAAACTACATAAGGGACAACAAACATGCAATACAAATCTTAGAGTGTAGGAGGAGATCATCACCACCAGTCTTGAAACTACACTTAAGAACAAACACGCCATACAAATCCCAAAGCATAGGAGGAGCTCATCACCACCAGTCTTGAAACTATGCTTGGGAACAAACACGCCATACACACACATCGAAGACACAGAGAAAACATGACAAACAAGAGATGGAAGAAACCTATTGCTAGTATCGCAACCATCTCAGGCACATTACAGGCACACACCAATGATTGGGCTTTTCCACAACAATCGCCAAAGACATGCTTAAGGGTTAGGATAGTCTCATATCTGCCCCGCCTACTCGGAGGACTTTTTAGAAAATGACAGGATGTGCAATCTCCTCGAGAAATACACCATCCCCGCCTCCGTAGAGGGCTTAAATGATTGTAATATAGAAAAATAAAGATGTACACTCACTTGGAGATACAACATCCTGCCTCCGTAGAGGGCTTCAAACATGCTTCGTTAGTACCAAAATCATCAAATAGCTTACCTTATATATGCCCCACCTTAAGTTGGTTGATATCGTGTACCGATATCAAGCACGTTAAGGTAGAGAGAAAACACACAAGGGAACATGAGCTCTCGCAAAGCCCATGCTCCCCAAAGGTGACATGTACTTTACGATCACTAAATGTTCCCACAAACACATAATTTTTTGCAAGAAAAGGTGTTAGCAACCATATAATCATGATAAACAATGATGCATGTAATCATTTACATAAAGAGCCAAGCAAGGCAAGATCCAAGATAGACAAAGTGCACGAAGCAGCAGTATTGTTATGTTTTGTAAGTGTGATAAGAAAACATCAAAATATCACACAGAGTGATTCTACTAGCCAAGCGTTGGATAATAAATATCAACCCCCTCATCATGTATGGACTAGGTCCATTTTTTTGTTTCTCGTTGAAGGGACACTAGGTCCGTATCAGTATTATTTGTTTTTTGTCATTTGCCAGCTAGATAGAACCACTAGAAGAAGGTAAATAATAAATCAAGAGAGGAGAAACAAGCATCCTAGGGTCATCACGTAGGAAGGTGCCCCCAAGTCACCAACCGCAACGTTATGCCCCTAGGACACAACACACAACAATGAAAATAGAGGAGTGCAATATAGAAGAATGATAATACAAATAGAAGAATGGTCACAACAGAGGCGCTCTTCCGGTATCCTTGACCTTACAAGAGAATCAAGGGTCATCCTAGGAGGCCTAAACAACACATAACACATCACAGGGGAAACATAACATATAGATAAAGGGTTATAAATACTTACCTGCAGAGACAATCGAGCTAGCAGTCATCATGTATCTTGATCTTTACTTTAATGGTTAAATCTTTATCTCTTCTTCTCTCTTCCACATTTTCATGAGCTTGTGGGGTTATCCTTGTAGGAAAGGTGTCTATTAATGATGGTAGAGAGGGAATATCACGGTTTTATATGTCAGTTAAACAGGGTAATGTAGGAGTTTTTATAATACCCATTCCAGTTGAGTGAGGTTGTTGAGGAACCTAAAAAGTGCTCATTTCAGTCCATATATAGGGTGTTGGAATACCTTGGTTGTGAGGAATAGTTTGTTCTGCAATATTGTGTGAGTTTTCATTATTTTACAAGGTATGTATGGGTTCAAGTAAAGGTGCATGATTTGTTTCTTTGTTTAGGATGTAGTTAAGAAGTGCTTGAACATCAGTGGGTAAATTTTTAGTTTTAACAAGTTGAAGTAAATGTTCATGCAAAGGGAATCTGCATCATCCAATGCTTCATCTTGGCCAGGGAGAGTAGGAAGGGATGGCAGAGTAGTGTTAAGGAATGTGTCAATGATGTCTTCTTCTTGTGCCAAAATATCGTCACCAAGTGGGGCTATGTTGGGACAAATCTCTTTATTAAATGAATCACCTAGAGCTATGTCAGTCTCATAGGTCTCATAAAGAATATCCATTATGTCATCATGAAATGAAGGGATAGAGGGAATGCTGTTTTCACTACTACTTTCCCCATGGTTAGTTTCAGAAATGAAATTAGTGAGATTTTCCAAAATTGAAGGGAAAACACCCACAATAGTGAGAAATCTTTCAAAATATGCTATTGTTCGAATAATATCACATGTAGCACTTACAGACATGTCAATACCATAGATGTATGCTATTTGGTGCAAGACTTGAGGATGCTTATCAGTGAATTTGCAATTTAAGTTATCAAAATTCATAATGCACTCGAATAAATATTCCAAAGATGAATGAAGAGAAGAATCCATGGTATATGTTTTCAAATGAATGCAAAATCATATTTTAAAGATTTTCAACACTTATGCAAGAAACAAGTACAAAAGTATGTATGAAAATGACCTAAAATGTTTGATTTTTCAACTTTTTTCAATGCAAATCACTAACGGAAGAGGTGTTGTGAAGAATTTCAAGAGGAAAAATAAATAATATGCCTAATAATAGTTTAATGATGCAACAATATCTTTCACAACATGCCTATAGTGCAGATCTAGAGTGATGACAAGTCAAAACCTAGTGAAAATACACTTAAAGTATACAATTTTTTTACCAATTTTGAATGTAGAAGGCTAATAGAAAGGGCGTTGTAAATAATTTGAGGAGGGGTAGAAGATTATAACCCTAATATCAATCAAATAATGCAGCAAAATCCTTTACAACACACCTATAATGCAATTCTAGAGAGACGATAAGGCCAAATTTAGTGAAAATGCAAGGTTTTCAAACCCTAGACATGAAATTTTGCAAGAATGATGCTATGATGCAACACTAAAATTAGAAATCAGTCCTAATGAGTGTTTGAAAAGGGTAGTAAAATTTGAAACAAGATTTTGACTACAAACCCTAGCTAATGCAAAACTAGGATTTTATGAAAAATGCACAATTTCAAGCAATTTTCACCAATTTAAGCATGAAAATGCAATGCAAGTGAATACTAAATGATGAATTTCTATAATTTAAATCAAATCTAATGAAAATAAAAGAAATTAAATGAAATTAGATGCCAATTAATTCAAATTATGCCAAAATGCAAGCCTAAGATGCCAGTTTTTTCAAAATTTTCATTTTTTTTGTAATTTTTTGAATGCAATAAAATGAATGGATGCAAATCTATCACACAACACTCAGCAAGGTGCAAAAAAAATAAAAAACATAGGTTCACCAAAATGTTTTGTATGAAAAAAGAGGATGATAATGGTTTTAGTTTCAAGGGTAAATCCTCCTTTCACTACAAACATTCAAGGACATATCAACCGAGTTGAATCCCTACTAAGTGAGAGCATTCACCTAACAGGTTGGGCTGTCACTTGGAATGATGCGGAAACTCAAAAATTGTTAATTGATGCTTTAATGTAATCCTCAAATATGTAAGAAACCCTAATTATGCAAAACAATGAATAAACTGGTAAATTCTGATAAATGCCTACAGATTAAGGAAGAGGACAAAGATTAATAATTGACCATTTTTTGAAGTTTAGAATTTGGAATATTCAAGGACAATGCCCCGGGTGCCCAAGTCCAAGCCACTGTTCTCTTTGCGGAATACAGAGCTCCTTCCAGCACTGATAATCACTGTTTCGACTATTTTCGTCACCCGAAATGCGGAGGACACTGCCCCAGGTGCCCAAGTCCAAGGCAGGATAATTCTTGGGATGTAGAAGCTCCTTTAGATGTAGAATGTCATTGTAACCATGATTCTTGTCTCTGAAACTTTGAAGAACATTGCCCTATGTGCCCATGTCCCAAAAATGCTCTGTTTCACTTCTTTCTTTCAGATCCTGAATCCTTGTCATCTGCAACCCTCCTTTGCAACTCCACTTGGCAAAACTCAGTACCTGTAACTTGCAATCACAAAGGAGTGTGGTTGTGGGTTGTAGTGTTTAGAGGCTTGCCTCAGTCAAGTCCCGAAGAGACATTCAAGTCTTCCGAACACTGTTGTCAGATAAGAGTGTGTATCCCTACGGGATAGAGGCAAAATCCAAATGATAAATTATTGAAAAAATAATAAATGTCACCTTGATGATATAGCTCTCATGGAAGGAAGAAGCTCTTTCATGCCATGAGGAGATGGAGTCAAATCTGCAACAAATAAACGCAACAACACAATACTGCTCTGCAACACAATGAAAGCCTTGAATCACTTTAGCATAAGAGCACAAGTTCACAATGTCCATCTAGTTTGCAAATGAAGTCCTAAACATGCTTATATATGTAACTACAAACATTCCCGCTAAGAAATTCATAATTCAAACTTTAGATGTTGGCATAGGACCTAAGTAACAGTCATAAAACTGACATTTAAATTTAGGGTTGACCCAAAATAGGGTAGGACTAGGGTGCGAACGCCTAATTCTACCCTCCCATTTTTGTTCAGGGGACATCAAAATAGCACCCCCTAGGTCCTATTTGCCATAAGACTTTAGGTTTTTCTCATTGGGATTCACAATTAACACACAAGATGCTCTAAATGCATTCTAAGGACTCGAGAGCTAAACCTTAAGAGGGAAAAGCCCCCAAGGGGACATTTTCTGACATAACACCTGCATCCAAGATCAACACAAAAAATTGAAAATCACATGACAACTTAATTCAGACATCACCATTTTCCTGGATGTAGTGGTTAAACTCTGCAACCCATGTGAAGTCTTCCACAGGAACCAACTGCAACTTTTTCTTAAGGAAATTGATGCCTACCAGAGCCTTCTCCTAGTGCATCAGCAGATCCACACCCCTGAGATTAAGAATGAAGGGGTAATACTTCACAATTTCTCCTAGTATGTTCAAAAGCTCCATGTTGCGAGGTCGAGGCACCCCTACACCCAGTGTAGTGGTTGCCAACACTTTGTCAAGGCCTCCCAATAGGTCTATTTTAAGCATTCTTTGAGAAACGGAGTCCACTTCTACTTTTGGGATGTTTAGGTTTAACAACAAAGCCAGAAACCTTGATGCAATATCTGTATCAACTTTGTAGCACTCCCCTTCTTCCACAAAGGCCCTTCCCAAGATCATCTTAGTGGCTTCTACTAGCAAAGATTCATTTTCCAACAGAACCCTCTTTAGGTGTTGCTCAGTTACCTTCCGCAGAAAAGCCATCTATCTCATTTTGCTAACTAAATGGATCAAGGTGTCCATTCCACCACAGACTACACTTCTAGCAGACAAATATAAAATGAACTTCGACACTTCTATCTTTTTTTCCAGGGAAAAGCAAATTTATAATCGTGGAATGATCTATTTTAGTTTTTTTGTGAGTACTTATTGAGCAATTGTCATCCACTTCTATTTAGTGTACTTCATGAGGTGATAGCCAAATCTGCCCCTCAGCCTAATTCATATCTTTCATTCTCTTTAAGTTCTGACAATTAATTATTAAGCTGCCATGGAATGTCTTATATCCTTGTTTGCATATTTGAAAAATGATTACCCTAGGTCCCATCAACTTATCCCACCACACCCGACAGATTTATTAATCATTGATAGGGATGATTTCTCTCAATCTTCAATGTTTCTCGACCGAATGCTTGCATGATTATCAAACATTTACTACCATGTTGGAGACCACTTTCCCTACTAAAGTCACCTCAAAATATTTCATCTTATTTCCTGTTTGAATTAGTTTTTCACAACTTCGATTGTTGATAACTGAGAGGGGGGGGGTGAATCAGTTATCCTAATTATTTCCTTTTTGAACTTTCTTATTAATTAATGCAGCATTGAATCAAACACAAAAACATTACCATGAAATAAGAAACACATGACACAGTATTTTTGACGTGGAAACCCTGTTAAGGGAGAAAACCACGGGGTGATTAACCCAAAATTATTCTCTGTTAGAAGAATAGGAAATTACAAAATGGCACTTGCCAATTAGGGCTCATTGCCCGAGCACACTGCTCACAAGAGGCCCACTGCCTACAAGAAGACACACTGTCTACAAAGTGATAAGAATCACAGTCTTGAACTGATTGGAAGCATCTGCATATGCTGGAGTTCAGTTCCGGTTAGGCTCAGTACACTGATCTGCTGCACTTCATCTTTTCTCTGTTCTTTATTCTGCTATCCTTTCACATACCGGATCTGTCTTGGTACTTCTGCTCTGTTCTGCTCTTCTTCACATATATTCTTAACATAGTCACACCCTTCACAACTAAATCCATCCTCTATATATATCCGCACAAGTAATTTCATCACCTTTCTAGTCGGCATCCGGAATAGTCTAGTTTCTTACAAACTCTGTTCTGTCGGCTGAATCCTTGCTCACCAAGCAATGCGGATCAAGCATATACTTGTAGATATCATTAATCATGTCGGCCAAACATGATTCATGCCTTCACAACCTTTATCATCAACAGTAACACATCCGGAAAGTAGTCTGATACTCTGTCAGTCAGTTCATCCTCTGTTTTCACTGTCTCTCAGGAATCCGGTACTCAACTATTCATATCTTTTTCCTTGTCCATCTCCGGAGCCTAAATCCTTGGAATATACCACTCAAGGTAGTCTTCTTGACTTCCCCAAATCCGCACTGCACCAAGACACTTCCTCTGAGAGATCCGGACCAATCTGTCGGACCTTGCCACATGCTCTGTTCTTGTTCACCGGACCACAACAATCTTTATTCTGACTTCCGGTAGAGACACACCATGACTTGCGGATATGTGGGATGACCTTTGTTGCCATCAATGACAACAACCATGAATCCATATAGTGTCTCTTGCCAACAATCTCCCCCTTTGGCATTGATGGCAACACTTAGTGAAAAATGACTAAGTGTTTACACTATGCTCCCCCTTTGCTGATGCTCTGTCTTTATATACAATTTCCGGAACTCCCCCTTAATTGGATTCCTCATTTTTCACTGCTCCTCACTCCCCCTTTGACATCAATGGCAAAGGGTAGGGTCCGCACATCAAAATTTTCAAAAATTTTCTATACATAGCCGCATATTTACATACTCACATATACTGAAGAATGTTTGCAAAGGATGTCTGCAATTGGATCATTTCTGTAGCCCAACTTTGCTTCATTCTATCCAAAATTGAAATGTGACCACTCAACAAAAATGCAAAAGCTTCTGCCCGCTTGAGATCTGTCGGATCATTTGTTTGGGCGGTGGTCTGAGCATCACTGATGGCCTCATGCATAGTTTCCAACTTAGGGATTATAATCCTTCTAAGTTCTCCCATCCGGTTAGTGATATTCTTCCTTTCCTTCTCAAGATTCTTTATTTCATTCAAGACTGCAATAGTCTGACATTCTTGATTTATTATGGAGGAAGAGAGAGGATCAAAACTTTGAGATAAGCTTTGTAGCTTGTCCTGTTCCTCTTTTATTTTCTTATCAATTGCTGCTGTTGCCTTTGACCAGGATATACAAAATTTGTAAATGTCACCGCCATCCTTAAGAGCATTCTCTAAGCTCTTTATTCCAATACTCACAATCTTCCTATCTTTAGAGATTAATTCTAATACTTCTGAAAATCTTTTATCCAAAAATTCCTTCCGGACCTTTTCTTCAGCAGATTTTTCTAGAGATTCAAAATGTGTACTAACACTGCTGACTAAGGTTTTGAGATTACCGGAAGAGGAGGCTGTGGGATCCTTTTGAAAGGATGGCATGATCTTTTCTAGCACTCCAGATGCTACCTCCATAAGCTCACAGTCTTCCATGTGAGATTTCAGCAGCTTCTCTTTGACTTTCTCATTTGCAAATGAGGCTATTTTCATTGTTTGCACCGGTGACAAAGAGTCAAAATCTAATGGTCCTTTTAGCAGGTCCGGTTCATCAATTTCTATAGTGGCTTTGCTCAAAAATTGTTGAACAGTTTGTGCAGTGTCTCTTGCCGGAGACAGATGTTTCTTTTCTTCTGCAGTCTTGGAACTGTCAACCTCTTTATCTTCCACCCCTGCTTCCTTCTCCTGTAATTTCTCTTCTTCTTTGGATCCGGAGACTGTAGGGGAAACCGGAGGAGAGATGTTTGTCTGTTCAGGGCCCACTTCTTCCGGAACAGATGATTCCAAATCCGCAGCTGTTTCTACACCTAAGTCCTCTACAACAGGAAGATTGAACCTTTTGAAGGCCTTCCGGAGGATCTCTTCTGTCTCTTGGGCCACTTTGTCAGTCTCACCAAGCATGAGTTGATTCATCCTGGCTTTACTTCTGAACTCATCTTTGCAGTCTTTGAAGATTATGTTCATTGTCTTGGGATCAATTTGAGGATATAGCTGAATAGCTATCTACTCCCGGATCTCAAGATCTTTTGCATGAGCATTATTCTTTCTTATTTCTAATTCCTTTTCTAGGCTTTTAGGAATAAGAGATATGATCTCAATGAAAGTCTTATTGTATATGTTCATATATTTGACTGTGGCTTCCTGCAGAATCTTTTGGTCAGCCTCACTGTAGTCATCATAAAATTTAGTCATTGGTTGAAGGTTTCCATCCACCGTGACTGACTTGATTACACTCTCTAGAGACAGAGTGGGCTTTTCAATAGATACCTCTGCCATTTCATCCTTGTCTTGGCCTGTGGAGGGTTTACCGGATCCTTTCTTCTTCTGCTTCTTTATTTCTTTTACTCCCTCATCTGACTCTGTTTCCTCTTCATCCTTTTGGCTTTCATAAGCCCTTGTGGCTTTTGTCTTGGATCTTTTACCGGATGCCTGGACTTCTGGTTTTGAACTTTTGGTTGTGGGAGGTGCAGATCTTTTTGATGATCTGGTCCGGGTGGGAGTTTCAACCGGAACACTTTCTTTACTTTTCTCTTCTTCCTCAGCCTTCCTCCTCTTTTCCCGGCTGGCATCAAGTGCCTCTTTTGAGATGCCTAGGCCTTGAGCAATATGCTCAACTTCTTTTCTTACCTTCCTCTTTATCTCCGGTTCCCTGAGTTCTACATGTATCTTTACACTCAGTTCCTCAAAGGTTCCAAACCTTTCTGCCTTAGGATCTTTGGGCTGGCTTAGCATGTGTTGAACATGCAGCTCTACTATCTGTTCATCCACTTCATACCCCATGGGCATGATCCAAACAGTCCTTGGCTCCACTGCCTCCATTAGACACTGATCTATTTCAACCATGAAGCATACTGTGTCTTTGTACTTTTCAACAAGGGATTGGGGTATTCTTTCTCTTGCATGCATCATGCTTTGGAAGTTCTTGAAGTATCCCCATAGAGCTGTATTTCTTGCTTTAGCATCCCCAAGTCCATGCAAATAGTCTTTGATTTGGATGGCAACCGGTCTGTCATTCTGCCATATCCATCCACTGGATCCGGGAAGCTCATTCATGTAGTAAAAGAAGAGACAAAGGATCAGATTGCCATACTTGAAGGAGTTTTTCTTGTCCTTCTTGATCTTTTGCAGATTTTCAAAGAGTTGGTTCACAAGAAGCTCATACAAGTCATAGTCTGCATTCTCCTTTAACATTTGATAAGCTGTGTAGATTGCAGTTCCCGGTACTGAATTTTCCCTACTGGAATGATAGATTTTGTAACCAATTATCATAGCTGCAAATTTGACATCCGGTTCAGTGATGTCATCAACTGTCATAGCTCTCTTGTCAAACTTGGATCCGGTTGCATCACTAACTGTCTGATTTTTGACAGACTTGAGAACAGGTAATCCACCGGATGAGTGCAGACCGGTTACAGCCCTAATTGCATCTTTGGTGATCTTGAAGGGCTGGTTCAACCATAGGAAGTTGTCATGTACTCTACTTAGTACATACCGGACCCATTCATCTTCTTCAAAACAGGGGAAATGAATGCACTGTGCAAAGTGTTTGTCCCGGATGGCTTTGTACTGAGGTTTGATCTCAAAGGAGTCATCTATCAATTATTTGTGATAGATATCCATCAGCTTTGATTCTCCAAAGTCTTCAAGATTCGCATGGATGTAAACCCTAATATCTTCCGTATGCAATACACCATGAGGAACACTAGAGAAGGCTCCTAGTGGATCTACCTCTAATGATTTGTAAGGATGTTTCTTGAATGTGGGGCAAGGTCTATCAGAGATCTTAACTATATTTGGAGTAGCCATTCTTCAAAGATTTGCAGTGAGATAATGAAAAACAGAGAATACCTTATGCGCCTTCGGTTTGCACGGAGTGGTGGGATTGATTTCTTTATGCAATGACTTCGGCAGGAGATCTTTGGTGTGCTTGATGAATCTTGTTGCAGAGCTCCACTTTTCGCTTCTTCTTGAGTGCAGAATGAGCAAATGATCTTTGAGAAATCCCTTATATTGCTCCGCAAACCCTAATATCTGTTTGCAATAAATGCTTCACCTATATTATTCCGGTTTGCCTTGTCTGGATAGCTTGGAGTATCCCGGATCAGTCCTGATCTGTGAACATCATCCGGATCTTTCAATCATGAATAAATCGAGGTGACACATTGAAAGAACATCCCAAACACTCTGTCCAATTCGCAGAATAAGATAGTGCACTTCCGGATCTCTCCGGACCTTTTTGTAATCCTCTGTCATACCGGAGCATCTCCCGGAACAGGTCTTACTTGATCGATCACAGCTTCTTTATAACTCCATGCGGACCTCTGAAATCTTATTTGGATCGTCTCAAGACTTATATCTTTAAACTTTTTACTCCGCATCTTGTGCCACATCAGGCACCACTTGATTTGCTGGGGGAACAGGATTTTCTTTGAGTCTCCCCCTAAGCCAGAGCTAACTTTTTAATTTCCGGAAGAAATATCAGCACCAGAGTCTGGTGCGGATCCAACCTCTACATTCTCTGAACTTTTCTTCACCCAAATCTTGCTCAACTGATTCCTAACTTCATCCGCATTCATCTTTTGTTTACCCTTGTCTTGATTCTAATTATACACCGGACCTCTTTTGTCCTGATTCTTGCTTCTGCAGACTTTAGCATTATGACCGGACCTATTACAGATTTAGCAAATAACATTTCTTTGCATAATTGACTGATATCCTCTTGATCTGCATTGATTAGCCATATGACCTACTCTATTGCATGTAAAGCATCTACCTTTGAATGATTTGTTTACTTGCATATTTCTGCATTCATGGGATTTGTGTCCATACCTTTTGCAGTTGAAGCACTGTCCGGAGAAGGATGAATTAATCTGATTCATTCTCTTTCTGCACTGATTAGCTTTGTGACCAAAGTGGTTGCAGCTGTGGCAGTATCCATTGAAAGATGAATATCTTTGAGCATTGGGCTATCTTACCGGAGGTCTTCTAGGCCTGTTTCTTGGATTTTCTGATGCAAAATTCTTTTGACCGGATCCGGAGCTTTCTCCTTTCTCATATCCCAAACCATACTTGTCATCTGTCCCTTTTTGACTTCCAAGAAGAAATTCAAGTTGAGCAGAACTTATCTTGAATTTCTCTTTATATTCATTTGCTGTTTGAAGGTCTCTTTTGAGAGAGGCAATTTGATCCTCAAGTTTTTCTTCATTATCTTTGGCATCTTCAAGATCAGATTCAAGATGTCTGATAATCCTGTCCATCTGGTGGCATTCTTCTGATTTTTCTTTAAGAGATTGTTTTAGATTGTCTTCAGCCTTTCTTTTTTCTTCAATCTCTTGAGTAAACTTTATAGTTCCTGATTCCACTTCATGTCTTAACATAATGACTTCTTTTGATAACTTTTCACATAACTTGGTTTGCTCGGTCAATTCTTCATTTGTATTGCTTTCTTCACTTTGTCTTGCCAACTGTTGGAGCAGCTCCTTTCTCTTTTTCATAGAGAGACTTAATTTGTCTTTTAATTCTCTCATGAATTCATCAGCCTGTTTGAGTCTTTCCTTTAATTCATTGACTTCAGAATTTGACTGTTCAAGATCCTCAAGGGCAGTCTTGAGTTGCTCCCTTAAACCATATGCATCCATTTGAACTCCTAGATCTTCCTCAAGCTGTTAGGCTCTATTAGGAGGAACCCTGGCTCTAATACCAATTGTTGATAACTGAGAGGGGGGGTGAATCAGTTATCCTAATTATTTCCTTTTTGAACTTTCTTATTAATTAATGCAGCATTGAATCAAACACAAAAACATTACCATGAAATAAGAAACACATGACACCACGGGGTGATTAACCCAAAATTATTCTCTGTTAGAAGAATAGGAAATTACAAAATGGCACTTGCCAATTAGGGCTCACTGCCCGAGCACACTGCTCACAAGAGGCCCACTGCCTACAAGAAGACACACTGTCTACAAAGTGATAAGAATCACAGTCTTGAATTGATTGGAAGCATCTGCATATGCTGGAGTTCAGTTCCAGTTAGGCTCAATACACTGATCTGCTGCACTTCATCTTTTCTCTGTTCTTTATTCTGCTATCCTTTCACATACCGGATCTGTCTTGGTACTTCTGCTCTGTTCTGCTCTTCTTCACATATATTCTTAACATAGTCACACCCTTCACAACTAAATCCATCCTCTATATATATCCGCACAAGTAATTTCATCACCTTTCTAGTCGGCATTCGGAACAGTCTAGTTTCTTACAAACTCTGTTCTGTCGGCTAAATCCTTGCTCACCAAGCAATGCGGATCAAGCATATACTTGTAGATATCATTAATCATGTCGGCCAAACATGATTCATGCCTTCACAACCTTTATCATCAACAGTAACACATCCGGAAAGTAGTCTGATACTCTGTCAGTCAGTTCATCCTCTGTTTTCACTGTCTCTCAGGAATCCAGTACTCAACTATTCATATCTTTTTCCTTGTCCATCACCGGAGCCTAAATCCTTGGAATATACCACTCAAGGTAGTCCTCTTGACTTCCCCAAATCTGCACTGCACCAAGACACTTCCTCTGAGAGATCCAGACCAATCTGTCGGACCTTGCCACATGCTCTGTTCTTGTTCACCGGACCACAACAATCTTTATTCTGACTTCCGGTAGAGACACACCATGACTTGCGGATATGTGGGATGACCTTTGTTGCCATCAATGACAACAACCATGAATCCATATAGTGTCTCTTGCCAACATCGATGTGGAAAACTATATCTACCCAGGTCATTGTGACTTATATATATATATATATATATATATATATATATATATATATATATATATATATATAATTTGACTGTTGATCAGAAGAATAACATTTTCCAGTGACCCTTGTGAAGTTCCCTTTCCAATTTGCTTAATTTGACTCGAGAGACCAATATTCTTTCAAATTAACTCCATCTACTCCCATGTTAGCCAATACATATGCTTCCCTATTCCCTTCCCGATATGTGTGGTTGACCATAAAATTTTTGAATCTCTCCAACTATTTAGTAACCACCTCCAATATGCTCCCAATTCTCCAATTATGTATTTGACCAGTTCTAATTACATTTATTACTAGTGTAGAGTCTCCTTCTATTATCACTTGTTCTAAATTCAACTCTTGGCAAAAATAGATTCCTTGCAACAGTGCCTAGAATTTAGCTACATTTTTGGTCCCAATAGGAAGGGCCTTGGCCAGTTTCCCTATCACTTTCTCATTCCAATTCCTAATAATGAAGCCTGCTTTGGATGAGCCCGGATTACCCTTGGCAGCTCCATCAAAACTTAATTTAAACCAGCCAACCTCTGGAGCCTTCCATTCCATATTCTTCCTAGCATCCTTCGCTTTATTCTCTCCTCCAAAGAAGGGAGGAACTTGTTGTGCCCTGCACACACGCCCCATTTTGCCAAATGGAGACCCCCTCTTTTGCTTTGGCTTGAAGTCTCAACCTATCTTACTTATGATGATGAGAAGGTGAATTTGTTCTTAGAATGTAGGATTTGCTTCAAGTTTGAGTACTTGGCATGTTTGGAGTCATTTGATGTCTTTCACGATTGATTTGGAAGTGTCTTGAGTGGTCTTGTGCTTAAAAAAATAGCCATTTGTTGCCTTCTACACTGAAATTGGGTGTTACTGCACTTTGCTCTAAAATCCTCTGTCACTGGATATTGCTCTTGAAATTGCTACTACAGGATGTGTCATGTTGAAATTCCTAGTTTCCAGATTCTATAGTTGCAAAAATCACGTCAAATTCCACTAGATTTCACTAAGGAGTTCACATACTTTCATTCTGATGCATGGTTCTGAAGCCCTGATTTGGCTAAGTCTGAAACCCTGAAAATCCTAAAAAATGGCTAAGTTTGAAATCTGGTGGAACCTCAAAATTCTAGAATCTGCATATGAAATCCTATGGATCTCGAACCTATCTCAAACATCCTAAAAGTATATTTAAAAATATCTAAACTTAAATATATTTTTAAATATACTTTCACCCTGGACATTTCCAAATCTGGCGCTAAAAATGCGTCCTACCAACCTTTGTGCTAAAACTGCCTCCCACTGCACCTTGCACTGAAATGGCCTTCCACTGACTTAAGTCGCGTAGGTTGGTCGGTGTCAAAACTCGTATAGGTCAGTCACTTCAAAAAAGCCCGCAATGCTAAAAAGGGCCCTGCCCGACTTGCACTCGAAATGACCTCAACCGACTTTGGTCGGATGCCTTCAAAATTTGCACTAGGTTTGATGGCACCAAATTCCCCGCTGACTACACATACAACATTTTGCGCTAAAAATAGGTCCCTCCGACATGCGCGAAAATCACTTCCGACCAACTTTTAGTCGGTACCCCCTGAAATTTGCGCAAGTCAGTGGTGCTCAAAATAGCACTTTTACATTTTTGCAATAAAATAGACTCTGACCGACCTTGCGCTAAAATCAACTCCGACTGACTTTTAGTCAGTGACACCTAAGATCAGCGCTAAGGTCAGTGACCCCAAGAATCCCTGCTTTTTGCTCATTTTGGCCTAAAAACATGTTTTTTCAAGGTGAAACTTATATTTTCTTGGTGAATTTGGTCTGCACATCTATTTATCACATCATGATGGATCTTTTTACAAAGTTTGTGTGGTTTTTTGGCATGTTTTACGATAATTAATGCTACTGTAGCACATGAAAAGTTTGTGACCCCCAAAAATCTTGTTTTTTGCAGAAAAGGCTAGAAAAACATGAAATAAAAGTCTGCAAATGGATTCTAATGATCGTAAAAACTTCCCTAATCATCATATTGGCCAAATGTACTCAAAAATGGTAAAAAAATACAGAAAATCATGTGAAAATCATTGGATTTAAGAGGTTGTTCATAGAGAAAGTAACATTGACAATGGGCTATTTTTGACTGATCCATGACTGCAAATGGACATGTTTTAATCCAAATTGATGAAAAATGACTTGTTTATGATGAAATTGATGCTTTGCCTTGTTGATTGTAGGTCTAAGAGGATAAAGGAGCTTGTTGGAGCCATCTTGGAAGGTGAACACATACAGAGGTACCCTGCTGACCCAGAGATGCAGAATTGACATTTTATCAACCAAATTGCTACTGCACCTGTAAGAGAAGATCAGTATAATGTCCAAGATGATAAAGATGAGCCTCAGGAACTAAAAGACATAGAGTATCATGGCAAATCATTGTTGTTCCTACAGATCTAACTCATTGCACAAGACTTGTTCATAGTTGTCTGAGTCATCCAGTCATGCAATGTTGGTCCAACAAGCATCTGGATGGATATATCTTCACTAATAATGTGTCACATACTCCTCTTGGTCTATTCAACACTTGGAATCCTATGAATCCACATCAGCTCAAGTTTTCAAGTGTCATGTGACTCTATTTTGGCTTTATTAGGCCTTAAAAATTAACTTTTCATCATGTACAACCAAATGGGTATCTATTTTGTCCAAATTCAATGTATTTGCAAGTTGTATTTTATCTTTTTCCTAAAGGACAAATGCAAATATGAAAATGTAACTAATTGATGTACCTTATTAAATGCCATGTAATCTGGACCATTGGTGTTGAGTTAATCTCCATCATCCATTGAAAAACTCGATATGGTGCCTTGTCTATAAAAGGGCCATCTTTTTCTCTCATTTGTAAGTAAGATTAGATACTGAATTGCTGAGACTCTGCGAAATTGTGATCAGTACAAGGCAAGTTTTGCAGGTTGCTGGGAATTTGTGTTCTTGTGTTATCCTCTTTGGTTTTCATGGCTCATATCAATCTGAATTTAATTAGTTGTGCTTTTGTAATGATGGGTAAATGTTAAGATATCTGATAAATGCTTTGGTCCATACTATTAGTGCTTGTTGATGGTAAGTTGTGTATAGTTAGCCTAGGCCCTATCATTGAATATAGTTCGGTTGCACTCCACTAGTTAAGTTGCGCCATTGTCCAGGTGTTTAATGAGTGAATGCAATTTGAAAATCATAAGGATCCTTTGAAGATTGAATCATTTCTTGCAATGTTGTGGGTTTCCTATCCTGGTGAAATAGGGAATGGTTTATTGAGAGTATTTGTCTATCTGTAGCATTTTACCCCGTTGTGACTGTCACTTAGGATCTCTTATCCCTCATCTCTCTCCTTTTCCTTTTGCATTTTATTTATATCAAGTTTGTTAGGTTAGGTTATAAGTAGCATCTACGTTACAAATCTGCTAAAAGTATCATAGGGTTTCTGCATACATACATTTGTCATATTCCTTAAACCCTTTATTTTATGTAAGACCCCTTGTTGGCACACTAGACATACCACTGAGTCATTCCAATCAAGCTAAGACCTAGCTATATTATCCTTGGGACAGTCCTATCTTGGATAGGATCCCTTTTTCAAGAGAGGTGTGATCCCAACAACCATACCTGCGTTGTTATGTGCTAAAACCGCCATCAACAAAACTTTTAGCATGTGCCACGCTTTCCTCATTATAGCATCCCATTTTGTAAAATTAGCATTTTTCTGATTTTGTCCACTTATTCTATTGTTCACCACTTCCACAATGGTTGCTTCCAACTTGTTCAGAAGTGAAGAGATCAACATTTCTTTGTCTTAAAAAATCCTTGTATTCCTTTCTTTCCATACCTCCTAGATCAATAAGGATGGACTAACCACCCATAGACTAGAGAACAATGCTGAATTATTTAACATTGGCCAAGCTTGAAACAAGCTGAGAATATCTTCTAGCGAAGCACTTTTCCAAGCTAGCTTGGCACATAGCCATTGCCAACATTCTTGAGTAAAGGGGCAGTTAAGAAGCGGATGGTTTCCTGATTCTTTTGCTTTTTTACCCAGAATGCATCTAGAAGGACCAAAAAATCCCATTTTCATGAATCTATCCACTGTCAAAATCCTTTTCTGGATGGCTGCCCACACAAATGTTCCTGCGCTGGGTAAGCAATTTTTGTTCTAACATAAGTTATCCGGTATCTGATAAGAGGATTCCACTACTTTTATCAGAACTCTATATCCATCATTGACATTATAATCACCATTTTTTGCTCCATTCCATCTTAGACAGTCCCTCCCTTCCTTAATGAATATAACTCTCTCATGCAATGCTGATTCAAATTCAGAAGCCATCTCATTTGAGAAACCTAACCTTCTCACATCCTTCCATTTCCATTATGTGATCCCATCAATACAACTCTCAAATAGATAATCTCTTACATGAGGTCCCCATCTTTGCTTTGTTGTTTCCTTGACTTGATCCAATTCTCTTCTTCTATCCAATTTTGGGAACCCCCCCATGAATCTTCCCAAAAGGGGGCAGTGCTTCCATCCTTAATGTCCCAAGTTAAGAGGTTTAAGACTAGATCTCTATAGTTTCTCATAAAATTCCATATTCTTGACCTTGCAGGGAGGGTTCTTGACTTGAAAATACTTAGATCCCATGGATCTAAATATCCTTCTTTCATAATCTTTACCCATTTTAATTCTTGATTTGTATAAATCTTCCAAATCAGCTTTGTTCCAAGTGCCTTGTTTTGGAAAAGCAAGTTTCTTCACATATGAGAGTGAAATTTTCATGCATTGTATCCACTTGTTCTTGGTAACCTATGGAGCTTTCCAAAACCATTGTTGACTCGTATCCCAAGGGTACTAATTCATTGCCTTCAAGAAAATTTACTCCACATTCAATATTTTAAACTTTTGCTTGGAAAATACTGACAACAATATTAAACTGGACAATCTAATTCTGCATGTGCACTTGTATTATGAATTCTACACCAACTATTCAGTGCAGCTTTAGCTAGGTTGACCTTAGAGTTGTCTGCTTAGGTTTAGGAGGTGCCTGATTGTCTAGATGTGACAATAATGTTACATTATTCGGCCTAGTGTTCCAATCTCTTGGAGGTCACGGAGCATTATTACTATAACCTCTGTCATTATTGTATCCTCTATCTAGATATCCTTTGTTTTGCTAATTCTAAGCATTGTTCTGAGAATAGAAATTTTGATTTCTCAGTTGTGTGACTTCAATAGTTAATCTCTTCAACTGAGGAGTTACTCTTTTATGTCCTCCTCCTCTTCCTTCACCTTAGCCACTATGCTATCCTGACTAGGGAGAAAGAAAGAGCCACCATTACCATTTGGTCTAGCTTCAGTAGGTGCATATCCTGGATATGAAATCATCTAACCATTCCCTTGAGGAGGAGTTGCACTGACAGGCAGAACTTGCAAAGGATTTGCCATTGGAGCATGACTTATTACACCTCCATTGATATGCTGCATCTGGTTAGGTGAAGTAGGCGGTCCTATACTTGGAGGAGGACGGTGCCCTACTTGCTTCATTTTAGTATTCACTTTGACTGCCTCTGCATAGGCACTTGACAACATGTCAATAGAAGGATTTGTCCTTCTCACAAACATAGTTGTCAAAGGATCAAGAGCCGAGTAGTAAACTAATAGGGCAACATCTTCAGCAATGACGTATGGAGCTATTAGCTTGGAATATGCCTTCTGGAAGTGATCATTGAAGTTTGTGATGAATTCACCTTCACCTCGCTTGATCTTAGCAAAATGGTGATACACAGTTACTGCATCGATCAGGACTCTGAATCGGCCTCTAAATGCATTTTCCATTAGTAATCAGGAGTTAATGGATTGCTGGGGCAAACTTACATACCAGTTGTATGCTTCATCTCCCAATGTGTATGGAAAAATCTTGCATACAACATCTTCATGCTATATCCTTGCTCTAAAGCAAGCTTCTTTGAATGTTCTTAAATGATCTTCAACATCCTAATATGGATGGTACTTCAGACATAATTTATCAGGATTGTTCAGTAAGTCATTATATACTGCAAAGTGAAGCGGTGATTCGACATTAAAGAACGTCATTGGAACTTGTATAGGAGCTATATGTGGCACAGGGGCAATAGGTCTAAGTTGTGCACTGGCAGAGCGTGATCTTTGCCTCATAGTAGGCAATTCTTGCAAAGGTCCACTAGATCTTGATCTAGTAGCAGGCCGGTGAGCCAACTCAGAACTTTCAAGTCAAACTTTGAAGCTTTGGACCAAATATTTGCAAAGATACAGTTGATTCCTCTTCAGCAAGGAATATTTGCAGTCACTTAACTCAAATGGTGAAATATTGATGCAAACTTTGTAGAAATACAAAGTTTTTCAGTCGTAGGCCCTCCTTCTAGCACCAAAATCTGTTGATGTGTTTGTTAGTCACAAAAACAAAAATAAAAGTTCACAACAAACCTTTATTTATCTTGAAAGATATGATGAATTCTGAATGAATTCATAATCCCAAGTCTTTGTGAGTCAAGTCTTGACTATTTGATCAACACTCAGGGTTGTTGTGTCCTGTTGTTTTCCATGTTGGGGCCTTATGCGCTTTTGTTCATGATTTCCACAAATTCAGTCAATATTTACCAATATCTTGTGTATGACACCTGATCTGCATATATCCTTGACAATTATGTTAAATCTTACAATATCTAGTTAGGATTTGTGCAAATTGACATGAATTTCAACCTAACTTTGATTAGTTCCTCTAAAACTGTACATATCTGAACTAATCTTTTCTTCTACACCTGAAATTTGCTCAAAGAATGTGCCTAAAAGCATGTATTTAACTGATATTTGCCATTATTTGCATGATATTCTCTCTAATTTGCAATTCTTACTTTGTATGCTTTGGATATGTCATTATTTGTACCAATTCAACATGTACTTACAATATTTGCTTATATGATTTGCAATCATTTATGATTATTTATGAAATTGAAACCAAAAGATGATTGTGAAATGAAATCCTAAAATTATCAAGTTTCGGTCAATGATCCACATTCATATTCTGATACTATCATGAAAAGAAGCAAAACGAAACCATACTTCACCAAGATTCTCCACAGCTACACATGGTCAATACAAATCTTCAAAGGATGGTTGATGACAATATGCAATAAATCGAATGCACTCCAAGAGGACACGGCAATTCACAATCACACATCATAAATCAATAGAAGATTACACATGATATATGATTAGGAAGTACTCTATGGCTCCATTTTCATTAAGTATGTAAAGAATATATACATTTACATCGATCTTGAGAATGAACCTTGAGAGAGAATTCACAAAGTTGTAAAAAATTACAAACTTAGCACTCAGAATTTTAACAATTTAGTCTCCCTTAGCTTCAACAATTCAATCTCCCTTTCAAAAGAGAGGTCATAGCCCTTTTATAGAGCAAGGTCCAAATCAGTTATAATGATCCAATGATCAGGATCTCATTCAAAAATATTAACGGTCACGATATGTGGCACGTGATTGCCAGTTGGCAATCATTCTATGGAGTACAACTGGCAAAACGAATATTCTCAGCATCTTTGACTCAGCTTCTTTCTAGCTGGCAAATAATATATTTGCTGGTATCTTTGCCTCAGCACTTTGAAATTTCATCTCTCCCTGACCTTTGTTGAATCCTTTCCTTTTAGCACTCTAGCATTCTTCATCTTTTGCGTGTGTTCTGCATATTAACCTGTAATCACAATCATCCACAGTTCAATCATTAGTATTAATGTTTACCTGTGTAGAATCATGCTGCAAATCACTTTGGATCACTTCAGGGTCCCTGCAATGTTAGTTTGAAATTTGACATTTGATAATTCTGTATGAATCTATGAATAACATTGAATGTGAGAGGAGGCCCGGACATTGATATTTGGGATGTTAACATCTAGTTTAAAATGTCCATATGACAATGTCCATATGACATCGACAGAAGATCATGGTCAAACATCGTTGACCAAAGAAATGAGTATTGGGTTCCAATTCACCTTTGAAAATGAGGTATACAAATACTTATGATGAAATATCCAGATGTAGAATATCCCCGTTGAAAAGTCCATGGGTAAGACACGTGGCTCTTCCTCGCGCTCTAGATATACGGGTAATCACTAACACGGATAGATATTTTGCAAGGATATGGACATTTGGAATTTGTGAAATGTCCATGCGAAAATATTTGGACGACGACCTTGCAATTTACTGCCATAAATTTGACAGCCAAATGAACATTTTCTGCCATTTCACGGAATCAAATTATAAAGGGAAAACATACTTGCGGAATCATAGAACGAGGACACGTGGACAACCTTGCGCCTAAGTATGCAATTATGAGTCTCTCCGGTGTGTACACGACAACTTAAACTTTTTGCCATTTTGTGGAAGCAAATTATAAAGGATAAAGCCCTTCCACAGAACCGCGGAATTACTTCCACATGGAAAGTCCCTTGGTGGGTCGTATTGTGGTGGGCTCGCGGTGTTGACGTGGCACACTTTAAATTTTTCCACCATTCTGTAGAACATACTATAGAGGGTTAGATCTCACCTGCGAAATTACAAAAAAGTTAACAAGCGGTTAACTTTGGGCTTAAGTATGCTACAATATACTCTAAAGGTGCTTATGTGGCACATTTTCGAGCATTCCTTCGTTCTGCCAAACTTCTGTGGTGGACCCCAGAAAGGCCTATAGAAGTGCAGAATGATGACACATGACAGAGTTCAAGCTTTTATTGGTTAAGGGGACTATTAAATGCCACCTGGCGCGATTTGGGGTCATTCCGCCATTCCGCGGAAGTTGACCTGTGTTAAAATATGTTGACCACAAAAACATAGAATTAAGGCACGTGGCATGGAAATGCTAGCGGACCACTACGGTAATGTGTTGGATGCCATGTGGCATCGATCTGGGGTCTTTTCGCTATTCTGAGGAAACCTTTATATAAGTAAATATTAGGAGCGCAGAAGCACGGAATGCCACCAAATGGACTGTGGATTTTTCTCTTTTGATGACATGATTGTGGGGGGTTCCATGTGGATTTTCTTATTGGCCCATGACCCAAATTTTGTGGATGACAAGGATTTTCAACCTCGGTTGACCAAAACTTTGACTGTGAATAACTCTCATTTTTTTGAATTTCGACATGGTTCAAAAGGCAGAGTTGCTCTAAATTTCATCCTCTATCCATTGGTGACCATTGGACAGGAAAATTTAGACCTTGAATTTTGAAGGTATCAGGTTATGACATTTTACGAAACTACCCAAAGAAGGGAAAACACACAAGCAGAACAAAAGCAAAGGTTGGGTCCCTATTTTGCTAAGGCAAAATGGGGCGTGTTGTGACCACACAACACTTCCGTTTGGTTTGCAATATGAGGAAAACTTGCAAGCAATCGTTAAGACATGAATATAGTCTCTTAGAAAATGCCTACTCATCCAGTTCAGTGAGGCAAACAGTTATACAATAACACCTTGCTATTCTGCAAGGATAGAACATTTTCCCAAATGCTTAATCTCTTGGGTATCTAGGATTTGGTCAATTATTCTAAAATCATAACTTTTCAAGACAGAGACAGAGCATGCTTTATGAATTTGGTGTCTAGAATTTGAACATATAATCCTCATTCATGAAAATGGGAAGCCATTTTTTCCTTATATCAAGCTTCTTATCCCAGGTTTTGAGCTTAATATTCTCACTGGTTTTGCATTTTCACACTTCAATATAATTTCAATACAATATGGAGTCGTTTCTAAAAGGCTTATGATTGGGTATTTGAGATTAGGTCAAGAATACTCAAATCATTGATTTTAAAGACCACCTTAGAGCAATTTGTGGAAAGCTAATGCTTTGAGTGTTTAGAATTTGAACATTAAATCCTTGTTCTTCCTCATGGGAAATTATTTTTTTCACTTCAAGCTTCATGTCTTAAAGATGAAAATGAGCATTTTCCCAAATGGTTATGATCTGGTTGTCTTGCAAGGTTGCTTCTCAAGACAAATATGGATCATTTTACACAATGCTGATTACTTGGGTCTTTGGGATTGAACATGAAATCCATATACGAGAACTCAGGAACCAGCTCTTTTATTATTACTCTAATTGTTGATTACATTTCCAAACTGCTTATTATTTTAGGGATCTTGGATTAGGTCAATTAAACTCTAATCATTGGTTTTTGGTAAAGTTTGCAGAATTCCAATGATTTGGGCATTTAGGATTTGAACATCAAATCTTCAATCTAGCCCATAGGCAACCTTTTTGTTCTCATTTCAAGCTTCATATCTCCTATTTTAAACTTATAAGTCTTTCCGGTTTTGTATTTTCACACCTCAACATCCTACTCTATGTAGCATTTTCCAAAATGCTTGTGATTTGGGAATATAGGATTAGGTCAATTATACTTGCATGCTTCCTTCTCAAGACCAACCAAACCATTTAATAGAGTGGCAGTGATTTGGGTGTCTGGGATTTGATCATAAACTCTCATTCTTGCACATGACAAACCATATTCAGAAAGCTTTATTTTTAGTATTTTCACAACTTTAATCAGTTCATTTAGAAAATGCAGGACATGATTTTAATAGGTAAGACAATAAAGGTTTGTTGTGGGCAGATTATAGAATATTTCAAAGAAGCAAGGCTTTTGCAGCATGATGGAAATTTCAAATATCAAAACAAAGAATAATACGAGGAAGAGAGTCAAATATCAAAACAAAGAATAATATGAGGAAGAGAGTAAGTTTTGTTGACTTAATGCTTTGTTCATTGAATTATCTCATGTAACATCTTATCAATCTTCTCATTCTTTTAAAACTTTATTCTTAAGAAATGACATAATGAGATCTCCTTCCATTTGTTTTGCAATATGACGAAAACTTGCAAGCAATCGTTAAGCCATGAATATAGTCTCTTGGAACACTCCTACTCATCCAATTCGGTGAGGTGGGCAGTTGCACAACAACACCTTGCTATTCTGCAACTTTACCTTCCTCATTTGTACACATAGTTCTACTCACATGTGATTCCCTGTTCCATTAATAATGATGTAGCTAATCTAGCGTTTCAAGTTTTAAACAAAGGATAAATAGATAAATATTAAATAGAGTTTTAGAAAGTGCAAGCAATCAAAGGAATTTTAAAATTTTCATACCCAAATATTCAAAGCTCACTATTGATTTTTTGGCTTGAGCCTGGCCTTCGATGCATGTGGGTTTTGCTGCTAGGTAGAAAACATGAAATTAGTTATCTAATATATAAAGAAAAAGCTAAGAGCATACACTTAATAGATGTTATCTGTAGAACACAAAATGAAATTGAGCCATGCATACATTTTTTCTCTCCTGCAAAATGCTGTAGATTTTGGATCTGGTATGAATATTAGTGCAGAGACATGCTATCGCTAAACTAATTCTCAAAAACATTGAATATAAAAAAAATAACCTTACCTTCTTGATCTCACATGAACAATCTTCAGCTCAAGATGCTGCTAAATGCCATTCCTTTTCTTTCATTTTTGTTACTGATAATAATCGTAGACACAAACATCTATGAAAAACAAAATCTAGTATGAGATTCTCATATCTATTGAAATTTAATTGGATCTCTTTGTTTGGAATAACAATATCTTTTTGGATTGGATGACAAAGAGTAGACTAAAGAATAGTCAAAATATTATTATAAAGTGAGCATGTGTGGCTCTATTAATTTAAGACTAGAGAGTCTTATCATGAACCTTCCACTATAATGTTGGTAAGGTCAAAAATTAGCCAAAGGTGGAGGCCCCACAAAACCCATTATGGATCATTAAGTGAACAACAATATCTACGCATATGCAATAACTTTGCAATAATGCTTGTATTGCATATCAATTTTATTTTTTGCGGCATTCAATAACTTTGGGAGTCCAATCATCTACTATTCCACAGTCAAATGAACATATGAAATTATAATATTTGGGTATGAAAATCAATAGCGAGCTTTGAATATTTGGGTATGAAAATTTTAAAATTCCTTTGATTCCCTGCACTTTCTAAAACTCTATTTAATATTTATCTATTTATCCTTTGTTTAAAACTTGAAACGCTAGATTAGCTACATCATTATTAATTATAATATTCAAAGCTTGCTATTGATTATAATATTTGGGTATGGCAATAGTTGAAACAATTATAAGTCCAATTGCTTACGCCATGCTAATAATAAGACTATTACACACTGTGGTCCAATAAAATATCAAATAAAACTATTTTAATATATTGGAAAATATTTTGAAAAATAATATACATTAGAAACTTTAGTCAAACGATTTTAATTCTGCTTTCTCATTGGTCGATTGAATAAAATTAATAGAACTTGCATGAATGCATTATTATCCCTACCTACGGCAAGAACTAATTAGACATCTCTACATTTAATCGAAGACTAAGAACATCTAATGTAAGATTTGAACACTTCTAGAATTAACTATGTAATACTTGATGTAAAAAATATTACATTCAAATCTAATATTATCGACTCTGGAAATTTAATATCTTTTAACATTACATGTAACTTAAAAAAAGAGTTGTTTCAGCAAAGGTCAACAGTCAAATTTAGGCTCTCTGTCATAAGACAAAGACAAACTGTGATTGTGATTTGACAAATAGTTATTTCAAATTCATTGTACGCGTTTATCTATATAAATTCATTTCAGTGACAGGGAAAGCATGGCCCATTTAATAAGGCGTCAACTAATGGGGCTCCAATGACGGGCAATGTATGGTGTAGATTCATTCCAGAGAGCTTGGAGCGCATGTACACCGTCCCGTGCATGTAGAATTTTTCATCATCCTTTTCGTCATGAAATCCATGGGCTGAGTTGAGGATCTAATTTAGCAGCTTTTATCTTGTCTTCATACGTCAGAGCGTATTTCCTTTCCAGGAAAGGAGCTGTGATTCCAGTTTTGTTTGTGATTTCCTGGTTTTGCAGCCATTGAAGTGAGGGAAGGGAAGAGAAGGGAAGAGGAAGATATGGATGGCAATAGAGGGAAGAAGGGTCATGTTGTGGTGATATCATTTCCAGCAACAGGACACACAAATCCCATGTTACAGTTTTCAAAGAGCTTGGCCTCCAGAGGTGTGCTTGTTACCTTCGTCAATTTTAACATCAATCATCGCAAAGTAATACAGGCTAGGGAATCTCTGCAACGCCTCAAACTGGATATACGCTTTGAATGCATTCCAGACGGTCTTCCTGAAGGTGATTCCACTCTCGACTCAAACATCAATCCCGCTCTGTTTAAGCACATGCAGGACAACATGGACGGCTCGGGACTCGAACAGCTAATCCACCGACTTCACGCAATCGGGGACACTCCTCCAGTCTGCTGCATAATTTACAATTCATTTCTTCCTTGGGTTCGAAATGTGGCAAATAAACTCAAGATTCCTCAGGCTTTGTTCTGGACGCAGTCTGCTGCCGTTTTCTCAATTTATCGTCACTTTCAAAACGGTCTGATTTCAACCTCTGTGCCATCTTTTTTTTTTGCTTTGGTTTTATCAGACATTCCTCGGGTGTTTGAGGTTTTGGATTCGTGTGAGATGGCTTTGTTTTTACTTGTTGCCTTTTTATTTGTAATATATGAGATCACATCCGTTTTAAGGGCTTTTAGGCCGAAATGGTCTGGATGGCAACGATGTTTATTTTATTAAAAGTTTGTTTTCATGGATCTGTGGTTTCCAAGTAAATTTATGGTTCTTTATTGTGTTATGTTTTTGCAATTTTAGAAAAAACCCATATATAGATTTTGCAGTTCGGGAAAACTGAAACTCTTCTGAAAATACTAGAATTAGAAGCAGCAAATATAAAAATTGAGCTCAGTGGTACAGATTCTTTGCTTATTTTATAGTAGGTACATTTAATGAGGATGAGGGTTTCTCATTTTTCGTAGTCAAAAAGTAGGAGAGCTGAGTTCGATGTGCTCCAACAATAGGGGGAGGTGAATTTAGTGTGTAAGATCCGATTTAATTGAGTCTTTCTATGGAAACTTATCAAGTGAGCTTCCAAATTCTTGACTCAATAAAATGAAAGGAAATTTGTAGTCATAATAAATTATTTTCACTATTCAGAATCTATAATGTTAAAAAATAGATAAACATGTTATCAAGATGATACTAGATGTACTTTGGGAAAACCCTCTCAACCCATAAACTTCTAAAAAACAATTACACACTCAATATATTATTTCATGAAAAAAATTACAGTACACTTGTAGAGTCTCCATGCAAGGCCTATGAAGCATAAGTCCCTTAATTGCACTTTATGTGAACAAATAAATGAGAATCATGTAATCACACATCCTCATCCATTCTTTCTCTCACCACATATGCAACTTACAAAAGACTCTCAATTCAAACTTAGCCAACAAACCAAAGGTTATGCAAGCCAACCACAACAACTACTCATATTTTTATTTCTATAAAAACAAACTTGTACAAAACCACTAAGTGGTGATACATAAACTATGTGCCTCAAAACCACGAGCTTACAAAACCATGTCCCCCTCATTTATCTTTTGGTATTAAGTTTTCTCAAGTATTTTCCCAATAGACAACTCATATTAAATATTTATTATGTTGCATACAACTTGCAAATGGTCCCAAAAATATCTAAATCATGTGATGCATACATCCCTAGATTCCCTAAAATACACCAAAAAATAGATATTAATTTTATATTATAAACATTATACAAGATGTACAAAACACATTTTCTCACCATACATTTTCCCAATACAAAAACTATAGGTAAAATCTTGTTTTCTCCTACATTAAAAAGTGATTTTTCTTTTTACAACTGTGATTTCCCTTTCAATCTTTTACTAAGACACTTTACACTCTCAGATCAATGTTGCTTGGAACTCTGACTTCACTGTTACCTATCAAATTATACTTACATATATACATACAACCTACTGTATGTTTGCCACCCAAGAAAATCAGAGAACTAATATTATAATTAATTATCTTTTTGCACTGTTAGAGAGTACTCGCTTGAACTGGAGCATGGAAAATGCGTTTCTAGCTAAATTTGATGGTGGCATTTCTATATGTATATATCTACTATAAAATACAATTTCAATTTTTAGAAGTTTTTTTGAAATTGGAAGGGGAAATTTTGGGCAGACAAAATATTCCTGTCCATAATGTTTATTTTTTAACCATTGATTGCCTTAATATCTTTTATATGGTTGATTTGATTCTGTATATTATTAAACTTTTCTCTGTTTTGGAATGCACCGACTTATTAAACATTTAAGGCTTTTTAATTTCCTGAGCCATATTGAGTTTTCACATCTTTCTTTTACTACCCAATTTGAGTGAGAGTCCCAAATATATCTGAAGGTATTATTTCTAAAAGAAAGTGTTTTTGGATTTAATTGTGTATTTGTTCAATATGATTCATGATCTTTCGTTAAAAAAGAAAAAACTAACTAAATGTAGAATGAATGGGAATTGGAGATTAGATAAAGATTGGTCGGACAACTACTCGTTTACGGTGAGAAATATCACTCCTGCACTTATACGGAACACAACTTCAAACAAGGATCCCCTCCCATGTTCAACACATTGGATTTCTGGACTCTCCAGTTCCTGTATGAGCGCTATGATAATGCACTGCCAATGTTGAAGCTGAACACTCCCCCAGACTCAGCTCCTTAAAAGTGGGGAAGAAAGGGTGCCCACCATAAACAGCCGGCATGTTGTCATGCTGACTGTTTATGGTTTTTTCGACCTCCTTTCCTGCCCACTGTTGCAGTCGACCTCTGCATTGCAACTCCTTCGACCTGTTCAGTCGACGATATGTTCAGTGGATTGGATTTTCGACCAACTAACAGTTTACAATGTGCGGGCTGATTAAACTTTACCAAGAAAGGGCGAGTGGAGCCGTAACCAAGAGAACAATTAACAAATACAAAACTATAAAAAGAAAAATAACAAAGAAACCTCAAGATTAATAGAGCAAAAAGGCCCTGAGTCTGCAATTTACATTTAGTTCTTCTTCATGACTAATCAGAGAATGTGATCTGACACGTAGTTAAATTCCTTTCACTGAACTGTAAAAATATAACGTCTCTTGTTACTATTAAATAGTTATACCAATTTCTTTTTGATGTAATTGTGTTATGGTTTTCTTAGCCGCTTTTTCTCCCTTTCTATTAATTCTGTAACTCTCGACGCTTAACTTTGATTTGAAAATTTCTGACGGCTTTGTTTTACAGGTGAGGGGTGCGATTGTAGCAGAATGCCTCAAAACGTCATCATCCCTGGCCTTCCTGAGTTGAAATTGTCCGATTTACCTTCGGCGTTCATGGGCACAAGCGGATTCCTCAACTATTATCTACGGCAGATGGAGAGCGTGAAGGATGCCTCGTGGGTGATTGCCAATACTGTGTATGAGCTAGAGCTTCAGACCATCAACTCCATAAGATCAACCTCTCTTCCCTTCCTCCCAATCGGCCCTTCCATACCCTCGGCTTTTCTGCAGGGGCGAAATTCAGACGACACGCAAGTGGGGACGAATCCTTGGAAGGTGGCCGACTGTATGGAATGGCTGAACAAGAAGCCTCCGCTGTCCGTTGTATACATTTCATTCGGCAGCATCACTGTCATAAGCACGGAGCAAATCCAAGAGCTGGCTGTGGGCATTCAACAAAGTGGACAAAACTTCTTGTGGGTGATCCGTGCCCCTCCAGGACACGGTCACATTGCGGAAGTACTGCCGGCGGGATTCTTGGAGGAAACCAAGAAAAGGGGTTTGGTGGTGGATTGGTGTGCTCAGCTGGAAGTGCTGTCTCATCCGTCTGTTGGGGTGTTCATGAGCCACTGCGGTTGGAATTCCACGCTTGATGCTCTCAGCTTGGGCGTTCCCATGCTCACATTGGGAATTTGGACTGATCAACCCACTAATTCCAAGTTTGTGACGGATGTTTGGAAGACAGGACTGAGAATGAGGAGGCGAGATAATGGGGTCGTGGGAAGGGAGGAGACAGAGAGGTGTATCAGAATGGCCATTGAAAGCGAAGAGGGAAAGCAGTTAAGAAACAGTGCTTTGAAATGGCGAGAATTAGCAAAATGTGCTGCAAGTGAAGGAGGTTCATCTCACATTAACTTAAACACGTTTGCTCAGGAGATCGTTTCCAAAGCCCAAGAATTGTCCACTCTACACAGAAATTAGGCTCCTCTCATGTGGAAAGCAAGCATTCTCTGTTAGGTTTAGGAGTTCCTCTTGTTTTAAATCCTATTGTCAAGAAAATGGAAATCCTATTGTCAACAAATCCATTTTCTGCATATCCTGCAATAATGGCATTCCATGAGACCACATTTCTTTAAGGCATTCTGTCAAACAGTTCACGTGCCTTGTCCATGCTCCCACATTTTGCATACATGTCTACCGGAGCAGTAGCAACTATAACATCTGACAAAATCCATCTATCCTTTATGCTTTGATGGATGTCCATACCCTGTTCCAAAGCTCCCACTTGGCACAGGCTGCGAGGATGCTGGCAAAGGTTTCTGGCTTCACACCAGCCAATTGCATTTGCGTGAAAGTTTCTAAAGCCTTTTCAACAAATACATTTTGTGAATATGCTGCAATCAGGGGATTCCGTGAGAACACATTTCTTTGAGGCATTCTGTCAAACAGTTTGTGTGCCTTGGCTACACTTCCACATTTTGCATATCCTGCAATCATGGCATTCCATGAGATGACATCTCTGTGAGGTATTCTATCAAACAGTTCACGTGCCTTGTCTATGCTTCCACATTTTGCATACATGTCAGCCAGGGCAGTTGCAACTACAACATCTGACAAAATTCCTCTATCCTTTATCGTTCGATGGATGTCCATATGCTGTTACAAAGCTCCCATTTGGCTGGGCTTAAACAGCACACTCTAAGCTTTGACTTAGACGTGGCTGGTTGGGCTCTCTTTTCTCAGTTTCATCAGTTTTGTTTGTCCTCCGTTATTGTTTCAACAAACCATGACTGCCCGCGGTTACTTGTAAATTGGAGATTGGCTCCTCCCCTCCTCAATCTCAAGGGGTTTTGTTTATGTGGGTGCTTTTCTGTTTACGTGGGCACACAAAATGCCCTATCAAACCTACCCACACAAAATACCCTATCAAGCTTCAAAGCATACAACACCATCACAACAAAAAAAATCAGATTACCAAAAAGAAACTATATATCTAGAGGGAAGGGAAAATGACCACAACCCTTCCTCCAATATGTATGTAACCAGTGATAATTTTTCTAGTCTTGTGGGGGTGGCCTGACAAATTATGCATGCCTAACTAAGGCCCCATGATAAGTTTTATACACATATTTTTCTAGTTTTGTGAGTGAAGGGACCTCAACCAAGTCGTCATCCTCCTCATAGTAAATGGAAATATTAAACTTACTTTCCAATGACAGTTTGACATTACCTGCGTTTGGTATTTCTTCCATGCCTTTATACATCATAGTTTTTCTTATTTTCAAACAATGGAAATGCTCAATATAATAGTTAAATAAGATCTTAGACTTGTTAATGATACCTTCAATGTCATCATGGAGAAGATAAGTACCTATAACAAAGGAGAACATGACTGTGCAACTAACTAATTGAGCCACATCAAACATGTTTGACCTTCCCAAGGATAGTCTAGGATCTAGTGGCAACTTGGTTAGGGCTTCTTTAATGCCCACACATGAAACCCCATCCGTCTCCTTAGCCAATTCGTCAATACATAGAACTAGGAGCATATATCAAGATTTGTAATTTCCCTTTCTAGACATAGATGAAATTCTCCACCATCTTGGTGCTCTCCACCCTCTCCTTTTACCTCCTACCCTTATGTTTTGATGCCTCCACCCTACAATCCTAGCATTTCCTCTTCCCTAAGCTACTTCCAAAGGTCACTGCACCCAGACCAAAGCACCTACAAATAATGAAGAGGAAACA
Organism: Cunninghamia lanceolata; assembly: GCA_027924645.1. NCBI lineage: Eukaryota > Viridiplantae > Streptophyta > Pinopsida > Cupressales > Cupressaceae > Cunninghamia > Cunninghamia lanceolata. The sequence continues at coordinate 3,073,761 of BSBN01000810.1, read as the reverse complement.
AATTCACCATTCTAGATAGAGCATAGCCACACAAAAAAATGGTGAGCCATAGTGAGAAGCTATTATAGTGTTCTAAAATTTGCCGCTAAGAGCTTATTCCAACCTATCAAACAAGGCTCTAGTCAATGTACTTCATGTCATCATGCAAAAATAATTATTGTTGTCCCTTGTGATGCAAGATTCAATCTATGGGATCATTTTATATCACATGATTTAAAAAACCACTACCATATTGCCCACTTTTGTAATATAATCTATGGGATTATTTTATAATAATTATTTTTTTAATAAAAATGGAGTTGCTTCTATTCAAATGTTGCCTTCTATTATAATGCATACACAAAATTATTCATTTATAATTTTAGATGTCCTTTGGGACCTCAAGTGTGATAGTTACAAAGTGATCTAGCTTTTATAAGAATATAAGGTGGTCCATAACAAATTCCCTTCTTCTATTGTAAACATTAAAAATACACTCATTAGAAAGACTTATAATAACTTAGAAATGTATGTTTTCTTATAATCATGAAGTTGTCAAATGCATTTGCATGAGATGAAGAATTAAAGTTCATCATTCTAGATTCTTTCCCAAAAAACTATTTTTTTTTGCTTTCATTGTATACAAACATGTATGCTTATGATAACATTCCATTTTTAAACCATCTAAACAAAAATTGTCAGCCACGAATCATAAGTCTTTGGACATTATGAAATGAATCCCTCATTAAATTTTGACATGAATCAAGTACAAGAATCCAAGATTCTTAATGTAGTTGTGATTAAAGATTGTAAACAAACATTAGATGTGGCATATGGAATTTAGTCTTAACTACCATTTGCTAGATATGTGACTAGTGCAAAATTATTCAATTCCTATTTTACCAAATGAAATATAACTTTACTACTGTTGGTTCTTTCTCTCTGAATCGGCAAAGGGTTTGCCAGTTCTAATGCACAGGCAGATTCGGCCAACAAATACAGGAGGTTGTGTGAGCTGCCTCCCCTTCACTTTTGGGTTTTCCGCACCAAGGGGGGTATCCCTATAGCTAAAGATGTGACCTTGACTCGCTCAATGACAAAAAGATTTAGCTTTTCAGAACAGACAGAATACTCTCATGTTTGGACCAAGATTTGCATGATAGATCACAATGCTGACAATGTTCTTGGACATATCTGACTGGTTAGGTATGAAAGTATGCAGGGGTCCTACTTCTGCTCCTACAAACTAACAGGTTGGAAGTATGAAATGATTTGTATTATATTTTGGATGCAAGAAAGGGGGTTTTGGATCATAACTACTACACAAGGGCAGACCAGTGCCTATCTCAAGGCAAGGAGTCAACTAAACGTATACAAGAGAATGATTTGCACTGGCATTCAAGTTTCAAGGGGTTAGGACTGGTATTTGCCTTACAAACACCACCCAAGACTGAGTATTTAGCTGCCTCTACTTACAAATATTCTGGCTGACATACATTCTTCTTCATACTTAACCTAAAACAATTTAATCCACTCCTTGAATGGAAGTCACAGATCAAGCATGCAATACAGAAAGTCTATATTCTAGAATCTGAGGAACCCTTAGCAACTAGATTCAGAAGAAGTGGTGCATACAGTAAATGGAGACAAACAACTAAATACATGCAACAATGCATTTCTCATATAAAAACAACATGAAACTGAAACATATGTGTAAGGTGCACTCAAATGCAACTCATAAACTCCAGAAGAGACAGAACAACCAAGAAATGCTCTGTTTTGGTTATTTTTTCCAAAAAATTGCCCAAGTCTTCCACCACGAAAAAATGAGTAACACAGTTCTGATATACCCAGAACGTGTACTCAAAAATCAAGTACAATGGTCAACTCAAAATTTCGCCAGATACAGCACACCATGAGAATGGCGCCTAAAACATTCAATGCCATCGAGAGACAAAGAGGAAAGAAGCAGGTGAAATCGGGAGATGTGTCGCTGTCTGAAGATTTTCCTTAAAAATGGTAGCTGGCTTGTCATTCAACCCATACCTCTACAAATTTTCCATTAATGGCCAACCTACCTACGGGATGTAGCAACTTCAGAAAATACGACAGTTGTGTGCTTTACAATTGTTCCCACCCGAAATGATGCAACAAACACAAAAATCCTCCTTCCTCGGGCACTCAAAATAGGGCCGTCGATTTCCCCTTCATCGCCAAGATCTGCGGCTCCAAATCGCTGACTGGATCGAACAATCCTAGTCACCCATGCTGAAAAGTCCTTGACCAATGAGATCGCGCCACGCAGGCGGCTTTTTTCCATCGTTGACTTTTCCCTCTTCCATTTTACCTTTTTCGCCCTTTTTTGCCTTTGTATATGCAAATGCATATACATACAACCACCTGCAGCACATTCAAAACCTTGTATTTACGAGATTGTATATACATACAATCACCCTTCATACAAAGCGGACCCCAAATCATTGTGAAACAAATTGAAACTGCAATCGAGTCCGGTTTGCATTCTCATTCTTTGTATGTCTCCTTGTATATTGCATATACAAATGCAATATACAACCTCGGACTCCAGCTCATTTATCAATCGGATTGGAAAAAACCTTTGAAATCCAGCTTGTATCTTTTCCTTTTGTATATTGACATATACAAGCACTTCATTATACAAGCCACGGACCCCAAAATAATTATTCGCTGCATTTGATTCTCTAGTCCGGTCCGGACTGTATGTTTTCCCTTTGTACATCGGCTTTGTATATCGCATATACAATGCGAATATACAAGCAAAGCATACATACAAGCGGACTTTTCGGGTCTGGGCTTTTTATCTTAGGATTGCATATTCCCTTGTATGTTCCGCTTGTATGTGCAAACATACAATTGCATAAATATACAATTGGTGGACCCCACCCTAGTATCCGACCTTTGCATATGCTTTTTTTTTTATCGGCCCATCGGAGTGAACTAGAAATAACCCACCAATATGTAAGGTCTCGGCGATATGCCTTTTGCATATACAATCACCCCTTGGTATCATCACTTTGTATATTGCATCGGCCATCGGGGTAACCTTTAGTTGAGTTGCCGATATGGGAAGTCTAGCCGATAACCCCCTTGTACATTGTCCCTTGCACATTTCCTCTTGTATATCACCCTTGTATCTTTGCAATGTACATTTTGCCTTTGTATCTTGGCGATGTATGTTTCTTTTGCATATCGCCATTGTATCTACCTATTGTATATCAAACATACATGCAAAATATACATGCAAACCCTTTGATACAACCGCAAAATCAAACCCGGAATATGCCATATACAACCCGATATGCATACAACTATTTTCTCACTTTTCTGAAGTCGATTTAACTTATTTTCGGGTCCACCAATGTACATCTGCACTTGCACATTCAAATGCACATACAAACAGCAATGCATATACAAAGATACATGCATGAAAAAGTGAATGCCGATAGACTTAGAAAATTTGAAGGTTTTACAATGAAAATGTCTGCGGATTTTTAGCTCAAAACCTTAAATGCAGGTGCAGGCACCAACAACTACCATTTGTTAGGTTTGCACGAATGAATAAAGTAGTCAATTTAACCATATTATGAATATAATTATAATATTCCTTTCAAACCTATGATGTCTTCCATTGGGCTTCTCTAAAATTCCCCTCATCCCTTTGAGTTCCTCTTGTTTGAAATCCTATTGTCATTCCAAAGACTTATGAAATGCCCTATTTAGCTCTCTCCTAACCACCTTCAAACCCTCATCTCATTACTATTAATTTATAAATATCATCATGCACAATTTTGTAATGCCATGAATGTGCAATTACAATGTGATATAAATCATTATTTTATTTTTACATATACAAATGTTATTCTCTTCTCTCTAACATCAATCTATAAACCTCATTATGAGAGTTTTTCAAGTGTTGTGCATAACCACTAATTACAACATAACCACACTTGTAAATTTTTGTACTTCTTCATTATAAATTATAGTGATTTCCTTCTAATAGAAACCAAACAAATTGAAATCAAATTAAATTAAAAAAATTCATGAATTCACAAATCTATTAGCTATCTCATCAAGCAAAGGGATGTGAAACAACATTAGAAATATATAACCATAAATGACACAAAATCTACATACACTTATATACAATTACATATTGAATCTAGAATGTGTAATTAAATACTTAACCTAACATAGGCAAAAGATAATACGATTAATCGGAACAAAAGAACTATACAAAATGACAAGGATAGTTGTGAGCCCTCCTCTCCCATTTCCTGCTACTCAAGCATCTTTCCATTTACTTGAAGTGTTCCTCAAGTCTTTTGTTTTTCACTCTTTCTCCACCACCTCTGTTACACCCCGTGTGTTTCTAACTATTTACCATTTACCTAGACTGGTTAATTTACTTGGATAAATGAATGTTTGTGAATGTCTGCATCAATGTGAAATGTGAATTTTGAATTAAATGTATTTGAAAAATTGAACTATGCAATGTGATGTATTATAGGTGATTATTATTATGACATGTATAAAGCATATGATTATATGTGAACGGCTAACTACTGTTGTGGTGATGTAAGTTGGATGCAGGAATAGGTTGCTCCTCCAGAAAGGAGGAGAAGTATCACTCAGGAGAAGGGCTTGGTCTAGTAAATGTTGGAGAAAGCCTAAATTGAGCAAGCACACACCACTATCCTATTGGTCTAGGTTAGGACGAGTCAGTGTGGGTAAAGGTAAGAAACCTATGGTATCTAGAGTGCTTATGTGGATATGGTTTTATGAGTGCTTTAAGTGAAGATTGTGATTTAATCTGTGTGTCGATTGAAAGTCTTCTTTGATGTAGTTTGGGTTTGCATTGGCAAGGTTTAAATGTGAAGTGAATATATATACACATATGTAGATGCTTGTCCACCACAAACTTATACGTATGATACAATATGAGTATGAGCATACGTAGGTAGACGTATCTACGCATGCTCATGAATGTATTGCTCATCATTATAAGCATGTCGACTTGGACAAGGAACATCTATATATGTGGATATGATTCTTTTGTCATTAGTATGTATATTGGATTTCATTCTTTTGTGCCGTCAGTGGTTATGTGAGAAATGAGTTTATGTGGTTATGTGTAAAGATGATATATATATTTATACATATAATTATGTGTTTTGGTATATTGGTGAAATGAGAATATTCGGATTCTATTATCAAATAATATGTTATTAAAGAATGTGTGTGTGTGTAAAGATGATATATATATTTAGACATATAATTATGTGTTTTGGTATATTGGTGAAATGCGAATATTCAGATTCTATTATCAAATAATATGTTATTAAAGAATATGTGTGTGTGTGTGTATATAATACTTTGCATAATGGTTATGGCGCTGCCATAAAAGGCATGCAACCATGAAACAATGGTATGCATTTAACATTAGCGCTGGTTTAAGCGCATAGCTTGGAGCTTATGGTAATATTAAATGAAGCATATTTATGTGCCTTTATAAGCGCTATATGAAGCACATAACTTGTAATCTTGTTATCATTTCATAGTTTATTAAAACTCAGACTCTTTGGCAGCGCTTTGACTTGGTCTTTTGGCATTGGCAAAAGGGCAGAAACAATTATAATTTAGGAAGTTTTAAAATGCCAACAACACTATCCTCCAACATGCATTGACTCTTTCTTTGTAAATTGTCTACAAATTAATAGGAAAACATGATGGAATGTGTGGCGCCTGGTTGAAGAGGGAGAAACCTATTAGAAGTCTAAATTTCAAGTTGTCCTCTTATGTGTTCACTGTGTTTTAACCTCTACCTGCCATTTTGTATTTCTATTGTTGAGTCAAATTGAAGAGTTGGAGTTGTGGCAATTCTATCAGCAAGATTATAGCCATAGTCTGCTCAAAATCCTGTATAAATAGAAGAGCTTCCTCATTCCTTTTACACACAATTTTCCAGCCAAGTGCTCTATTGTTCTGCTGTTGTATTTCTGAGTTTGGTGTTGAGAGTGCATTGTTATTTTGTCTTGATTTTGTAAAAAGAAGTATAAGAAGGTTAGAGAGGGAGTAGAGTTGCCTTTGGAGAGGAGAATCAATCTGCTTGAAGGATCACAAGCAAGGGGTTCCATTGATCTATTGGAGCAAAATATCACAGGCATGCGGAATTCTTATCCATTATGCTTTTTCTGTTTGTAAGTCTATATGTGTTTGATTATTGATGTGGAATGAATTATTTTGTTGTCTTTATCGAATTGGGTGTTTACTTGTTTGTAAAAAAAAGTGTATATATATCTAGTATGAGAATTATATTATGTGTTGAACGTGAAATTAATCTCCATAGTAGAGTTTTGTGCCTATATTGGATTTTATGAGCAATTATTAATTTAAGTGTGATTAGCTATTTGTACAAGGTGAAAGATTAGTAAGCCATATCTTGCAACTATATTGAACTGTATTAAGACAAGTATGAGTAGTACTACACAAAAATGAATGATCAAGTTAGGAAAACTATATACTACCACTACAACAAATCCTTGTGATTACCTCCCTTTTTTGCTCCATTTTTTGCTTCCACCCACTATTTTAATGTATTTTTCTCCAATTTTTTGAAAAAGTTAGCGCTATTTATCGGGATGGTGCTATTTTTGGTATTTTTGCACCAATCAGAACAAGTAGGCGCTAAATTTAGCACCGAATTTAGTGCCTAATCAATGTTCAAATGTCCAAAGGTCTTATAAAGTGAATATCGCACAATTGCGAAGCATATCAAATGACGCCAGCACCCAGCCACGACGCTGCGACAGGCTGCCACCTGTCCAATCTGCTTATGAGGTGTTTACTTCAAAATCTTACCTCAGCTAGCTATCCACTGCCACATGTCCACAGGGCAAGCCTAAGATCCAACAGTTGCGCTCTAGCACAAGGGAATCTTTCTGGGAGGAATATTCGTTGCGAGGCAGTGAGATAACGACACGTGGCGTGCACCGATTGAAAAGCAAGTATAATAAAGTCACGTGGATGCGATCAACAGTCCAAATTCAAACTTGCAAACAAAGGAGATTTTCAAATGACTGTGGCACAAGCAAAGTTATGGTTGCAATGACCTCCATTAATACATAGAGTGGTACAAGAATTCGATGTTATAACAACATAATTCTAAGCATTTCCTATCATTTTTCAAGGAGCAATCGTGTTCAGAGCCGGAGAATCATGAAAACAAGCAAGGAGAAGCAATTCTGAGCCTCTACAACATAAAAAACTAGTAAGTTATTGTCTCTCCCTTGCACTTAGTCTTTCTATCTGTAACTACTTTCTGAAGCATTTAGAGCAGCTGTTGATTGCATAAACCCTAGGTTGCTTGCACAAATACAAAATGAGTCAAACAGGTCAAGCTTCGACCTCAAAATGTAGCTTGGATGAGGATATCATGATTCAATGTCTCAGATCATCTAAGAAACCTCTGACAAAATTAGGAGAGGTAGGCAAAAATGACAAAATATATGACCTCTGCGTAGATTGTCGAGATGCTAGGATCCATATATCTTCTTGGAGTCTATTTGAGCATTGACATAAGTGAATTGATTACAGAGCCCCAATCTGCCATGCCTGGACCCTTGACTTAGCCAAATTAATATGCCCTAATGTCTTCATAAACACAGACTTGATGAGAGCTGTAGCAACTAGGTATGACCCTAGGACCATGTTTGTCTTGTCTGGAAATGGCAATGTTATCATTAGGTTCACAAAGGCCTATGTTGCTGTTAGGACTAAAAAAATCTCACAATTTTCTTAGTCCCCATCTGCCTATCCTTGATATATACCATGTTGGAGCTAAAAAAATTTCCCATTTTCATCAACCATCACTCACTTGTCATCCAAATATCATAGAAATTTGCCATACATTGATCTTGTGATTAAAACAGGTTGTTCAAATTTGTGTGACAAGATCCGTATTGTAGCCCATGACAATTTCATAAAATATGACCTTTGAAATAAGCATTTCCTTGACTATAGTTGTGCAAATAGAAGTAATTAACCCCTATCAGCAAGATCACATATATGTCTTTCCGACCAAATAAGTCATAATCCCCTAACTAATATTTTCATATATATTGGGAAGACCTAAATGAAGTTAAACCAATCAAAGAACCCAGAGACAACGATTGTGCAAAACAATCGGGAAGACAATATAATGTATCGCCGATAAAAAGTTGTATCGATGAGATATAAAATCAGAATGAAAATTTTAAACTACGTTAATCTCAGAGGTCATACCGATAGATATAAGATCGGCAAAAGATATATGTTCTCTCGCCAATAAATCGATACACTAGTTGTATCGGCATCACATATACCATCGAGATAAACTTTTTATATCTTCCTGACTTTATAAGTCACTCCGATAGGAAGAAACTAAAGGAACTCGGCAAGAGTCTCATCGATGTTCCCCATGAACAAAAGACATAAGAAAACATTATCGGTGAAACTTGATATATCAAAGGGACATTCTATTCTCTCAGCGATGATGATTGTGAACCCGATGACTATAAGATAACCACTACTCATTGGGAAAACACTTGCCGATGTCCAAAAGCAACTTTGACAGTCAGAACCACCTTGATATCGGGGTGAAATTAATAAAGTTTTCCTGAAATGTTAAAAACAGAAAAAGGCAAGTAATGTGGACCAGAGCAAGATCAATGAGAGTCTCTCTGATAAAGATTAAAGAACTAAAGGAACACCTCCCATCAAAGAGACATAAAGCTAGTCCTAGCAATCGACCGAAAACATATAAACAAAAGATGGCGCCAAAACAAACATACAAATCAGCATGAGATTAAAATAGTCTTCCTAATGTAATTCATTAATCGATTTGATACTTTCAGAGCCCGAGAAGCCTGCTGCATTCAATTCCAATGGCCAACATTAATGGCCGCCTGAGCATAATCTCATACAAATTACTCTGGTTCATAATGAATTGAAAATCAAAACAAATTTCTGAGGGTTACAGTGGAAGAGTAGGGGATTCACTGAGAGACTGAGAAATTTGCAATGCCGAGCACATACAAGTAAGCATTGCAAACCTTCCTATTGCTAATTGATTATAAGGTTAAATCCAGTATTCAACATAGAGATAGAATGGAGGGTCCTTCCAAAACAAAAAGAAAGCAACAGACTGAAACTAGCCAAACCAAGGGCAAAAAGTAGAAGGTTGAGACAGGGAAAGGGGAAAAAACATAGGAAAGAAAACTTAATCAAGACCTTATAGACCAATTACCTGGTTCAGGCCCTAAGGCTAGAAGAACTGCACAATTGAGGGCAGACATGGAAAAATTAGAAGATAAATATAAACATGTAGGGAACATATGGACCCCTATCAGGGGATATGAGTTGTTTATGTTTCACTACTGCAGAAGGAATAGATTGGAACCCGTCTGTAACCCGTCGGATTTCAACCTAGGCAAGCTAGTTGTCACAGATGTTTTGTGAACATAGATCTTGTAAAACTCCTAGCTTATCATTACAACCCTGACCTAAAAGCCATCTGTAACCTGCAAGGGGAGCCATTTATTCATGTATCCAAGAATGCAGTATGTGAAGTTTTTGCCCTCAATGACACCTGCAATACTCCTATAATATATGAAGATTTATAAAAAGAGTACTTGAGAATGTATCACTTACAAGGGTTGGAGATTGCCATTGCATAGACCCAGAGAAGAAGGGAATTTGGTGCCACTCAAGGAAGGTGACGGACCTCCTTTTCATGTAGATCTGTTTGAACCTTATATGAAATACACATATTATTCAGTGGGACAAGTACTAGGAATAGAGGTCCTTGAATTCATGTCCCTAGCACCCATGGTCATCTCTATAGATATCCAGTGCCACCATGCCAGAGCTTTTGATTATGCCTCCCACCTCTCTAAGGGGATTGATTCAGGACTGATGGCCATTAAAAATGGTGCTCCAACAATAAGTTTTAAGCATTACTTTGCTCTTATGCATATGGTTTTATACTATGGATAAGAATTAACAATGTGGCCACAACAACTAAAAATTGCACAATTTGATAAGAAAGGTCAGCTGTTACCCATACAGTTATGGACTTCCATATGGGATAGTAGGTTTGTGAATTCTAGTTATGCGCATTTGAAGAATTCTTTGTTAAAACACTGTACAGATGCTATGGTTATCCATGTAGCTATTCTTTGTCAGATGAGATTAAAAGGTTTTTAAGGCCTAAGGATTTCAATGGACCACCAACTGTCAATCGCAACTGGGGTGATTGGTATTGTTTTCTAGATTCCACAATGATCAGGGTATATGGGTTTGAAGATACACCATTCTTATTGCCTAAAACAGTACCAGACAGAATCGCATACTTGGAAATCATCAGGCAATTGGATTACTCAAATGTTATGAACGTAAGTGCCTATGATAAACAATCTTTTATGCCAAGTACATTATGTTTTGGGGACTTTACTGTGTTGTCTAGGGAAGGATACGACCTCATTCATGACAAACTATTGCACTTTAATTTAAGAGAGGCAATGTCAAAAAAAGGGTTTGACCCTGAAGGGTTTATTGATTCTATAAGAAGAAAACAAAATCTGAGTGGATATACTCATATTCCATTCCCACATGATGATGTTTTCAAGAATTTGGAAGATACAGAAGTCAAATTTGCCATTGATGAGTATAATCAAGAAGTGGAAAGGAGGAGGAGAGAGGCACAAGAGGTAGAGGTGTTATCCTCTGATAGTGAAGGATCCCATGATGAAAGACCCCAAGCCCACTCCGATATAATTCCTAAACTCAGAATTAAAGAATATGAGCCTTCAAATAGAGAATTGGAAATTGAGGAAACACCTGATACAGATGCCAGACAGTTGGCTTACAATTCTTTGGTTTCAGATGATTAGTTTATTTAGTCCCAGAATTTAAATCTTTCTTGTTTAGACATAAAGGCAAAGCAGTCAGAGAATCTGTTTCAAATATCACACCAGATAATGAAAAACAATTATTGAATACTCTAAGAATAGATGTTGAAAATGAAATAAAAAATATGACTCTGGAGAAAGGGAGGAAACTCCTAGAAGAAGCTGGTGTGATGATTTTTTCAGGCTTGGATTTGAAGTCTTCTTTGTTTTTTGATAGTTTTTTGCACAATAATGATGCCAAACATAAACTCAACTTTGAAGGTGTGACAGAAGTGTACACTGGATCGCGATATAATACTAATGAAGAATCACTTATGATATGGGTCCTGTACCCCTCACACCAAAAGCTTGCTATTATTGACATAGAAAAGGCATTTGGCCATGTGATGACACTGAAAGTAGGAGAAACAGATCCTGTGGTCATTGTGGATGTTGGTATTAATGTTGCTAAGTTAAATAAAGCACAGATTCAAATGCTGATTCGAGAAAGGAATATGTACAAATTGCACTTTGAAAGAATGCACAAAGAAAATGATTTCCTAAAAGATTATGTCCCAACCAGGATGCTAACCCAAGGGGAGTGTTCCCAGGCAAAAGACAAAGATGAAATTTAGATAGCACAGGCAAGATTCAATGCACTTTCCACCATATTCAAGAGGAGACATGCTAACATGATGGTATAGATGGATAAGTTTTGGGTGACCTATTCTAAGAATCAAAATGCTCTCCAAGAACACAAGAGGTTGGCTGATAGACTCCAGGAAAAATTCTAATAAATCCATGACAGAGGCACTCCTGATGATGAAGCCATTACCAATGCAAAAGAATTAATCAAGGCACATACAATTTTTCATGAGGAACTTCAAGAAGAAGCTAATGAATTTATTAATGTCTCTCAAAGAGGTGTACCTACATTGGTTAAAGATGGAAAAAATCTAAGAAGTCAGCAAGACTAGATAAAGGAATGCCAAATGATCCTGCACGAAGCATTGGAAGCAGTGAAAGATGAAGACCTATCATTGGAAGGGGCCTGCACCTGCATGGAGAAAATGGTTTCCATGGAATTTGTTGCAAAGACCACTATGGAATGTGCAGATACTCACCTGACCCAAAAATACTTAGATCATATTACCAAAATCCATTTATGGCTTATTAAAGCCTAATGAAAATTTGTAATTATTAGTCAAAAGTTTCAAAAGACACTTATGAAGAGGCATGCCTCTTCTATATATGGTTATATAAACATATAGTGGTAGGAGGTTATAGGATCATCAGCAATTAGGAGAAGAATAGAAGTCTTTATTAGCTTTTCATCAGTTCACCTGTTATCAAATTTTAGACTTATGCAAGTAATATCCATATTTTCAAGATAAATATAAATGGAGAAGGTGTTTGCATAAATATTAGTTTACTTTCAAGTGTTCAACAGTTGTGTGGATATATTATACTTATATGTTATCTGATTGTCTCCAAAGTGGCTACTTATGTCATCCAAATTGAGTGTGAAATACATTTGATTTGTCAATACACATTTGTTGTACTTGTGTGGTGCTGTTGATTGGTTTCTGTGTGCAGTAGGATTAAAATTACCTTTTGAGCAGTCTACTTTGATTGGTTCCTGACTGGATTAAAATCCTTTCAAATAAATTGTCTTAATTGGTTTCTCCTCACATATGAATTAAAAATCCTTTCACAACTTCACAGTAACATAAGAGGATATCACTGGGATCATTAAGAAGAGTCTAGGTAACTGATATACTTGCATGTCTGCATAAGGTGCAGACATATAAAAGTGCCCAACTATTAGAGTTAAGCTATGAAGTGAATCTACACATCTTATAAAACCCTATCTCCAGTATCACAATCCACTCATCAACTCTATTTACCCAATAAATTAGGCACTGGTCAATCTTAGAGCATTTCATACAAGTATAACTCACATTCTTTATATTTCAAGCATTTGTAAGGAAAGCACAGGTGCGGAAAACAGCTTCCCAAATGTTAATTCCCAGGGGACAGTGTAAACCAGTCACTTTTTAAATTACAATAACACAGCTGAATACACAAGAGAAACCAAAATAGACAATATTTAGAACGCAGACACACAGAATTACGTGGGAAAACCCTTACGGGTAAAAAACCCACCACCACAAGAAAACAATCTTTATTACAGTAAGATATACAGTTACAATAAAGAACTCAGCTTCTTGCTCTGGTGTTTGATTCTCGACATTATACACAGTTCATCACCCTGTACATTTACAGAACGAACCTTTATTCAAGTCTCATCATCATAATACCAATGGCACCTACAGACATATCATTCTATTTCCAATCTGCAAGAACAAGGATCGTTACAGACTTCTGCTCTAACTGATAGAACAAATTCCTCATACGTCGCTGCCATCTAACCGTCGCAACGGTTCACATTTCAGTGAGACGTTTAGTCCCACATGTACCAAGTCGCAAAGGACTTTGCAGTTTATAACCGCCAACAGGCGAAAGAGTATTGTCAGCAATTTTGTTGCCGACAATACCAAGCCTCCAAGTCCATCGGCATAACAACTCCCATCGGCCCTCAGACTTCACCTCCCACCGATGAGCATTGTCTCCCCGATCACCAAGGTTACCATCGGTATGACATTCTCCATCGGCAAAAGATCTAGCCCTCGCTCCGACAGAGGTTTGTCTCACCGATACCAATAAGACTTCCATCAGGATGTCCGCAGTACATCGGCCCAACACCTTTAGCCGACGGGTATTCTCTTGCCGATAGACATACACCATCGGAGTGACTACTCCTGTCGGAGTAACTCTACAGAGTTTGGCCGATAGGCCTTGTCTTGCCGACGACCGTAACCTTCGTCGGAGTGACTACTCCTGTCGGAGTAACTCCACAATGTTTGGCCGATAGGCCTTGTCTTGCCGACGGTTGAATGCTTCCATCGGGGTGACACTCAGCATCGGACAAACCTTCGATGCTTATTCCGACGGCCCTTGTCTCACCGATGCCAATGGTCTTCAACACGGTCCTGCCGATAGTGCTTCGTCACAGCGATACCAACATCGCATATCCTCAAACCAATGAACCAAGGAACAGTTGAACTAAAATTCATTGAACCTACCAAATGAACTCTAGAAAGGTTCAACAAAGAGGTTCAAACAAGAGGTTCAACTAAGAGGTTCAAGTAGTAATTTGAGACACAAGTTCTCTTCAATCTCCCACTTGTCGAAGACATTACTGCTACCTCTTAGTCCTCATTTGATTATTGAGAACTATGGGCCCGAAGACCCATTTCATCTGAGCACCATTTGAACTTGGCTGTGTTCACTGGTTTAGTTAAGGCATCAGCAACATTTTCCAAAGTGTCAACCTTTTCCAGCTTCACCTTCCTGTCTTCCACCATATCACGAACAAAGTGATATTGGACATCAATATGTTTTGTCCTAGCATGAAATGTAGGATTCTTTGCCAAACATATGGCACTTTGACTGTCACAATGAATTTGTATTTGCCCTGCATTAAAACCAACATCAGAACACAACCTTTTCAACCAAACAGCTTCTTGGCATGCACGAGTGGCTGCCATGTACTCTGCCTCTGTTGTGGACAAAGCGACTACAGCCTGTCGCTTGCTCATCCAACTGATAGCACCACCATGTAACATGAACACGTATCCACTGGTGGATCTCCGACTGTCAATGTCTCCTGCCCAATCAGAATCAACATATCCCTGAATACTGATAGATCTCTTAGACCCTTCTGAGTTTCCATGATAACAAATAGCATAGTCAGAAGTTCCCTTCAAATACCTCATAACTCTTTTCACAGCATCCCAATGTGATCTGCCTGGATTCGCCATAAATCGGCTCAAAACTCCCACTGCTTGGGCAATGTCTGGTCTGGTACAGACCATTGCATACATTAAACTGCCAACAGCACTTGCATAAGGTACTCTCTTCATGTCATCAATTTCATTTGAAGATTCTGGACAATCTTCAACAGATAATTTCGTTCCCTGCAAAACTGGAACAGCTAACTGTTTAGAATCAGACATATGAAACTTATCAAGAACATTGGTAATATACTTCCTCTGGCTGAGCCAAATTTTTCTCTTAGATCTGTCCCTTTTGATCTCCATTCCCAGAATGTACTTTGCTGCCCCCAGATTTTTCATTTCAAATTTCAAGGACAACTGAGATTTTAATTCTGAGATCATCCCCTTACCATTGCCAATGAACAACATGTCATCCACATATAGTGCAATTATAAGAATCTGGTCGCCTTCAGTTTTATAATAGACACAATGATCAGATTTAGATCTCACATACCCCAAGGATAAAACATACGTATCAAACTTTTGATACCACATTCTGGGAGACTGTTTCAAACCATAAAGAGACTTCTTAAGTTTGCATACCAGATGTTCTTTACCTTTTTCCACAAAATGCTCTGGCTGAGACATATAAATTTCTTCTTCAAGGTCTCCATGAAGAAACGCTGTTGTCACATCCATCTGCTCAATTTCAAAATCATATGCTGCTGCAAGTGACAACAGAAATCTAATGGATGTCAACTTAGCTACAGGAGAAAAGATTTCTCCATAATCAATACCTTCCTTTTGGGAATACCCCTTAGCAACCAGTCTTGCCTTGTACTTCTCAATACTACCATCTGGACCATATTTCTTCTTAAATACCCACTTACAGCCTACAGGTTTTCTTCCTTCAGGCAAGGGCACCAGATCCCAGGTTCCATTCTTCTCCAATGATGTCATTTCACTATGCATGGCTTCCAACCAGGAATCTGAATCAGGTACACTAATAGCTTCTTTCACAGTCCTAGGTTCATCAGTATTAGTAAGTAAAGCATAGGCACAAGTTGAATCAGGTACTGAAAATCCATACCTATTTGGTTGTCTTCTTTCACGTGTAGATCTCCTCACAGGTTGAGGTGCAGGTTCAGGTTCTTGCTCTGGATCAGAATCTTCGGAGCTACTTGAACTCTTATCTGAACCATCTACACTTGGTGCTTGTTGTTCCTCTTTTACAGGAGTCAGAGGAACATTCACAACATTCTTTTCTTTCTTTTCTTCTGTCTTTTCTGGCTGAGGATCAACAACCAATGGTTTCAGCTCTCTGAAAATTACATTCCTGCTGTAGATTACCTTTTCAGTTTCAGGATTCCAAAGCTTGTATCCTTTAATACCGACTCCATAGCCAACAAAGATACATTTAACTGCCTTGTTATCCAACTTAGATCTTTTAACTTCAGGAATATGAGCATATGCCTCACAGCCAAAGACTCGAATATGTCTTAGAGAGGGCTTCTTACCAGACCATGCTTCCATAGGTGTCTTATCAACCAATGCTGATGTAGGAGAACGATTCAGCAAGTAACAAGCTGTAGCAACTGCCTCAGCCCAGAACTTCTGTTCAAGACCAGCATAACTCAACATACTTCTTGCTTTCTCCATCAGCGATCGATTTAACCTTTCAGCAACTCCATTCTGTTGTGGAGTATAAGGTGTAGTTTTATGCCTTTTAATTCCATGGTCTACACAATACTTATCAAAATCCGCATTGCAATATTCACCACCGTTATCTGTTCTCAAGCATTTTAGTTTTCTACCAGTCTGATTTTCCACAAGAGTTTTAAATTCTTTAAATCGACTGAACACTTCTGATTTGTTTTTCAAAAAATATACAAATGCCCTTCTTGAATAATCATCAATGAACGATACATAGTATCTTGATTTAGATAAAGAAGGAACATCAACTGGACCAAAAACATCAGAATGCACATAGTCCAGAACACCAGAAGATTTATGAGAACTAGAGTAAAATGAAACACGGTTTTGCTTTCCATATATACAATGTTCGCAGAAATCGAACTCCAGATTACAATCAATCAGCCCATCTACCAGATTTTTGTTTTTCAAGGTTTTTAAACCTTTCTCACCTATGTGACCAAGTCTATGATGCCAGAGCATTGTTTTCTCTGCAGGAAGTTTAACTTCCATAGAATTTACGTCATGTGTTACAATAGTAGCCTTTTCAGATTTTACAGAGACATTATTACAGCACACTGGTTTAGCATCTAACCTATACAGAGTTCCAATGCGTTCACCTTTTGCCAGAACAATAGAACCTCTAGTCATCTTACAGCCACCATTCACAAAAGTAACTTGCACTCCAACATCATTAAGTTTACTAACAGAAAGTAAATTTCGAGCCAGACCTGGTATATGAAGAACTTCATTCATTCCCTTTATTCTGCCATCCGGGAACTGGATTCTGACTCGACCTCGGCCAACAATTTCCAGTGTTGAATCACTAGCCAGGAACACCTTGCCACCAGCATAGGGTTCATACTTTGTGAACCACTCTCTATGAGATGTCATATGAAAGGATGCTCCTGAATCAATCAGCCAAACATCTTCAGAAGCAGGTGTTGCCAGAGCAGCAATGAAAGCATCAGCATCACTGTGTGAAGACTCAGAGTCAGAGAAGTTCTTCTTCTTCTTTTTCTCCTCTTTGCAGTCTTTCTTGACATGACCTTTCTGTCCACAATTCCAGCACTTCACCTTGGACTTCTTGCCAGGAGATTTTGATTTCCCCTCTGATTTGGACTTAGACTTCTTGTCCTTCTTCTTGCCTCTTTCCTTTGATCTACCACGAACTGACAGAGCCTCTTTGGCCATTCCAGAAGATTTCCTCCGCATCTCTTCAGACAACAAAGAGGCAACAATAGTTTCCTGAGAAAACGTAGTTGTTGTACTTCCAATAGCCATCACCAGATGGTCCCACGAGTCAGGTAAGGAACATAACAGAAGCATACAGCGATCTTCCTCTTCTATTTTTACACCTATAGATGTCAACTGAGCAACAATCGTATTGAATGCACTCAGATGTTCTGCTACAGATGCACCTTCATCCATCTTCAGAGAATACAATTTCTTTCTGAGGAAAAGTTTATTTACCAAGGACTTGCCCTGATAAATATTATTCAACTTTTTCCACAAATCACTTGCAGATTTCTCCTCATGGATGTTCAATAGAACAGAGTCAGATAAACTCAGTCTTATCAGTCCTTTGGCTTTTCTGCATATCAGTTCCCAATCTTCTTGCTTCATGCCTGTAGGTTAAACTCCAGACACAGCAACCCAAAGATCTCTATAGACTAACATGTCTTCAACTTTAAGTTTCCACAACTCAAAGTTTGTGCCATTGAATTTCTCAATGTCTATTTTGTCTGATGTACTTTCCATCTCTATTTAATTTAAAAATAACTTTCTACAGAACTCCCACACAACAGAATTAACACAAAAAACCCAAACTACCGACAAGGATAACACAACGGGCCAGGCTCTGATACCACTTGTAAGGAAAGCACAGGTGCGGAAAACAGCTTCCCAAATGTTAATTCCCAGGGGACAGTGTAAACCAGTCACTTTTTAAATTACAATAACACAGCTGAATACACAAGAGAAACCAAAATAGACAATATTTAGAACGCAGACACACAGAATTACGTGGGAAAACCCTTACGGGTAAAAAACCCACCACCACAAGAAAACAATCTTTATTACAGTAAGATATACAGTTACAATAAAGAACTCAGCTTCTTGCTCTGGTGTTTGATTCTCGACATTATACACAGTTCATCACCCTGTACATTTACAGAACGAACCTTTATTCAAGTCTCATCATCATAATACCAATGGCACCTACAGACATATCATTCTATTTCCAATCTGCAAGAACAAGGATCGTTACAGACTTCTGCTCTAACTGATAGAACAAATTCCTCATACGTCGCTGCCATCTAACCGTCGCAACGGTTCACATTTCAGTGAGACGTTTAGTCCCACATGTACCAAGTCGCAAAGGACTTTGCAGTTTATAACCGCCAACAGGCGAAAGAGTATTGTCAGCAATTTTGTTGCCGACAATACCAAGCCTCCAAGTCCATCGGCATAACAACTCCCATCGGCCCTCAGACTTCACCTCCCACCGATGAGCATTGTCTCCCCGATCACCAAGGTTACCATCGGTATGACATTCTCCATCGGCAAAAGATCTAGCCCTCGCTCCGACAGAGGTTTGTCTCACCGATACCAATAAGACTTCCATCAGGATGTCCGCAGTACATCGGCCCAACACCTTTAGCCGACGGGTATTCTCTTGCCGATAGACATACACCATCGGAGTGACTACTCCTGTCGGAGTAACTCTACAGAGTTTGGCCGATAGGCCTTGTCTTGCCGACGACCGTAACCTTCGTCGGAGTGACTACTCCTGTCGGAGTAACTCCACAATGTTTGGCCGATAGGCCTTGTCTTGCCGACGGTTGAATGCTTCCATCGGGGTGACACTCAGCATCGGACAAACCTTCGATGCTTATTCCGACGGCCCTTGTCTCACCGATGCCAATGGTCTTCAACACGGTCCTGCCGATAGTGCTTCGTCACAGCGATACCAACATCGCATATCCTCAAACCAATGAACCAAGGAACAGTTGAACTAAAATTCATTGAACCTACCAAATGAACTCTAGAAAGGTTCAACAAAGAGGTTCAAACAAGAGGTTCAACTAAGAGGTTCAAGTAGTAATTTGAGACACAAGTTCTCTTCAGCATTCTTGTTAGAAAGTAGTTAACAAACCCTGCAAATATCTCATGTTTGTGTGCCATTAGTGAGTAAAATTGCCCAACCAGAATCCATCCACATTTCCAAATCTTCCTTATTGATTAGGTACACCCACCTAGGCTTGGCAGTGTCAAAAGAATAGGGGGTTTTGTTGTATAAACCCTGTCTTGTTGACCAAAAACGTATCAAGGGATTGGCACCCTCTTGTGGTCTAAAAACCTGCGTTTTTGAGAACCAACATACCACACATAAATTGGCCACTCTATAATTTTATGATCAATAGAAATTGTGAAAATTTGTGTGACAAGATCCATTTTAGCCTAAAATTTGTGTGACAAGATCCATATTATAACCTCTATTAAATCCTATCAATCTAACCTTGATAAACATTTCCATGATCATAGTCAAGAAAACCTTAATTTCATCCTCATCGGCAAGACCTTGGGCATATCTTTCAAGATCCTAAAGTCATAATCTTATACAAAGTATTTTATCCATGGTCGGGGAGAGACAAGTAAACTCTCAGCGATAAGAGGTCCATAGACAACAAGAATAAATGATTGGCAAGATGTCACTTAACGTTTCATCGATGAATATTCATCGGCAAAAACAAGATAGTCGGAACAAGATCTCCAAGTTATACCGATCTTGTGCCTCATACCGATGGATGTGTATTAGGGAGAGATGTGCACACTCACACCGATAGAGCATAACTGTTTAACAATTATGTCGGGGAAACATATATACTTGGAGCAAGCTCCCTAGGTCTCTCTGACTGCATGGGTCACTCCGATGATAAAGACCACAAAGTTTCGATAAGAGTCTTGCTGACTTGTCCCATCACATTAAATAACGAAGGATGCACATCGGAGGGACATATACAATCGGAGTGAATTCATTTGATCTCATCGACTATGTGGGTTATGCCGATAGTGAAAACTGCAAGGATATTTTGGGAAGAGTCCTACCAATGAATAAAGTAATGGAGAAACATGTTGGGAAGACCCAAAGCATCGGAATGGCATGTGAATCTCATAGCGATGGTTTAAGTTACACTGATGATGGTATGAATCATTCCCCCAACTAGTACATCGGGTAAGCTTTATAATGTCTCCCCGAAAAGGTAAGAATTAAGGGTAAAAGACAAGCACATGGACCAAAAAACTAAGAAGTCCTCTCGACAGAATAAAATTGCCAAACAATATATCTTATCGAAGAGATATTTAGTTGGTCTTGGAAATCATATTGAATACACATAAATAATGATAATGCCTAAAGAAATACACAGATTGGTATGAGATTACAAAAGTTGCACCGATGCAATAAAAATATATCGCTCTGACATTTTGTACAAGCACAAGGGAAAATAAGTAAGAGAATCTGTTGAAGACATCACACCAAATAATGAAAAACAATTGTTGGATGTATTGAAAATAGAGGTGGAAAATGAGATGAGAGAGATGACTCCCGATAAGGGAAGACAATTATTAGTGGAGTCTGGTGTGATGATCTTTCCAGGTTTAGACATGAATTCTGCTTTAATCTTTGACAATTTTTTAATAGTGATAATGACAAATACAGACTCAGTCTGGAAGGAGTGACAGAAGTTTATACTGGGACAAAATACAATGCTGATGAAAATTCTCTTATGATTTGGGCTTTGTACCCTCCACACAAGAAGCTTGTAGTCATTGATACAGAAAAGGCATTTGGACATGTCATGACATTGAAAGCAGGCGAGACTGATCCTATAGTCACAGCTGATATTGGCATAAATGTTGCCAAATTAAACAAAGCTCAAATTCAAATGTTGATCAAGGAAAGAGATATGTAAAAGCTGAGTTGTGAGAAAATGGCTAAGGGAAATGATTTTATAAAGGATGCATTTGGAGGATCTACCAGAAGATTGACTCAGGGAGAGGGTTCACAAGCAAAAAACAAAGGCAAAGAATTACAGTTGGCAAGTATCTTAAGTCAGGATTGACACACTTTCTGTGGTACTTCAAAAGAGGTATACAAACATGATGGTTTGGATGAAAAGGTTTTGGGATACACATGCCAAAAATCACAATATCATTCAAGAGCATAACAGGGTAAACGACAAGCTCCATGAGAAACTTCGTAAAATATAGAATATAGAAGCTCCTGATATTGAAGCAATCACCACTGTTGAAGACTTAATTAAGAAACATAAAAGGTATCACGAAAAACTTCAAGTAGAGGGTGGCAAGACAAGTATGGATCTCCTGGATGACAACTCAACCACTATCTCCCAACCACAACAATGTAGCTTCGCGTGCTTCTCAAGGCCAACCACATCTTCTTCTCTTTTCCTTTAGTGCAATTAATGTTTCTTCAATGCCATTTGGTGCCTATCTATGTCCATTGTATTTGAAAGACAATGTATTAAATGTTGAGGGTACACATTCCTATTATATAATGGAACTGTATTACTCATTTTATGGTTGTTGAAGACTTGGAAATTTTGGAGAAGTAATGAAAATACAGAGCTTTCTGGGTTGTTCTATCTCTTGTGTGTAAGTTTATGAGTTATATGTCGAATGTATGTTTGCATATATGTTTCCAGTTTCATGTTGATGTTATATGAGTAATGCTTCATTGCATGTATTCAACTATCTGTCTCCATGTTGTGTTTGTTTTTCTTTTGAATCTGAATAGATAAGAGTTATTTGAGGTTCTGGGATATGGGTTTTTCTGTATTAAATGTTTAATCTTTTACTTCTGCTCAAGGAGCAGATTAAATGTTTTAAGTTAAATATTGGGAAGAACATATTGCAATAAGGATATTCATAAGCAAAGATAACTGAGTACTAAATCTTGAGTGTTGTTTGTAAGGCAAATACCAATTTATCCCCATGAAACTTGAATGTCAGCTAAGCTTATGCAAATCATTCACATATATACATCAATCAAATTTGAATAATTAACATTATTGTTCAAATTCATAAAGGTCTAATATAAGTATTTGTGTAGTAAGATTCAAGTCTTGCCTATCCATATGTGCAACATGTGCATCATGATGAAAACCATCTTCCCCATTAAAATATGTTGTAGTCATCAAATCCGCAATCATAACTTCCTCGCAATGAATCGAGGCCATTGTAGAGTCAAGCCTAAGGTTTCTTCTTAGTGCAAAATGAGGATTAGGTTGAGACCTTGACATTAAAGCAAAATATAAAGCAATGAAAAGGAAATTGCATCCAAGTAATCCTAATTTTTTCTGCCAACAATTCATACGAGAGATTGAACAATTTAAGGATATTGCAACAGGTAATTTGTATCGATACAAATAATAGTACTGAAGCATTACAAAGTTTAGGCCATAAGAATCATCCTTTTTAAAACATGGATTGCAAATAATTCTAAAAATTTAATAATTCTAAAAATTTAGAAGTCTTGGTCAATAACATTATTGTCTGCTACAATGTCATCAAGTGTATCATTGTCAATGTTCATATGTTCTTTCAAGTATTTAATATTATCATCATCCTCATCTTGACCTGCATCATCTTCATCATCATTGAAATTTGTTTGTAGACCATCTATATTGTTACCAGATGTACTTGGATCATCATTTTCTATACCATCCATATTGTTGTCTTCCATAACATCATCTAACTCTGGATTGTTGTCTTCTTGTGCCTGAACATAACCATCTTCAACATCATCATGGATGTCAATTTCTTCGATGTTCTCTAATCTCTCTCTCTCATTTTGTTGGCCATCATTGTTTTGCTCAGTATCCACTAATGCATTGTCAAATACATGCCTTAATCTTGGATCATAATGTATGACAAATATCCATTTCAGGTCCAAAATATCTTCATAGAAAAATACCTGCACATGAACAACATACATATATTAGACGTATGGTATAACAATTTTATTGATTAATAAACACATGTATATATTTGCAATAATCTATGAATTAATAGATTAATGATCACTACCACTTCTTGTTTGAGTTAAAGAAATACCTGCTCACAATGAATTGGTGGAACATAAGGATCCTTATCCTCCGGTAGGAAACATGAGGAATCTATAGAAAACAATCCACTATGGGTATCATGTCTTCATGTCCTCTCAAATGCTTCATACCATCTACACTTAAAAACATAACATTTAAAAGAGCGGTAAACAAACTCAATAATTTCTTGTATTTTCCCAACATATTGTAGATTCCCTTCAATTATATTCTTATCTTTTGAGCTTGATCGATTGGATTGCTTGAAGTCAACCATGATGCCACAATCCAAGGATCGTCTCTTTACATCTACACTTTCTACACGATAATGTCGACCATATGACCACATTGCTGGATATTTCCTTGCTTGTGAAAGACCATTTATTTCGGTGAAAACAAATATAATGACGAATATTAAAATAGTTAATAGTGTCAAAATTGTAAGGAAACAACATTTTGTAAAATTCCAACTGTACCTTTCTTTCACATCCTCTAGACATGTTGATTTCGTCTTCTGTTATATTTGAATCTATACCTACATCTTCTATTTAATTTTGAATTTTTTTAGTAACCCATTCTAGTGTGCAATCTTTGCCCCATTCCCCAAGTAGATCAGTGGGAAGTGCAGTATTCCTTGGGTTTGATCTCTTAAACTATCTCCTTGCTTCTAACACTTCTCTCTTTTTATCATACAGATCGATCCATTTGTTCATAAAGTCCATGTGGTACAGAATGAACTTGTCGAGTATAGCACTTTCATCTACACCTATTACATGTCAACATGTTTATTTCAAACTCCAAATGTCATGCTGTTAATTTGACAAATAAATTGTAGAGTAAATTAATGATTGCAAGAAAAACAACCACACTAATCATGAATTTACTTACTAATTTCTACTTGAACACCATTAGATTGTGGTTTTTCTCCATCAATAATATCTGATGCTCTTTCTTCATCCCAAAAGTGTGGCCCATCTTCAAAATCCTTACCAAAGAATTCACATAGGAAGAAAAATGCTTCATTCAATGCATACCCTTCAACCATGCAACCCTCTGGATGTGCCTTTTTTCGGACATATCTTTTTGGAGTTTTCATATACCTCTCAAAGAAAAACATCCACCTCATTGATATGACACCCGCTAATTCAATGTCATCGATTAGGTGTATAAGTAAATGGACTTGTAGGTCCATGAAACTTGTAGGGAGCTCCTTCTCAAATAAACATACAATTTTTGCAATTTCTTTCTTCCATTTTGGCACTTCACATTCATGGATCTCCTTGGAGGTCACCCACCTAATATAAGAATAGTAAATTAGTATGAACTTTTAGTCAAAAATTAAAATGCAATATAATATCTATCTCTCACACATGAACATTTCATATAACCACATACCTTGTATATGCTGACAATTGACTTATGGAATTCCTTAAGTCAACTGTAAGACATGACTCCCCCCTAATTGCCAATTGCATGATATCCTATCAAACACATTTATGAAAAGTTCATTAGTAATTTTTTCTTACACAACAAAATATCAAAATATATTTAGTACTTAATCAATGTTACTAGTAAATGTTAAATGATGATATATAATACCTTCATAATATTATGAAAATCATATGTTTTAAATCCTGTGATATGTCCATCAACTGTAAAAGCTTTAGCCAATGACGACCCATAGCCAGTAGGTGTCCTTATTGAACGGATGACATTTTTTTAGTTGGTCTAGCTCTTTTGTTTTCAAATCCATGGAGCTTCTACATATGTTTCATTTTCCCTATTTGGCCACAAATGTTTTCTATCAATTTTGGTACGTGAAAGAACAATATCTCTCCTCGAAGACAAGGTGTCCTCTTTGCTTGATATATGTTGAAATATAGAATCTACAACATTTTTGAAGATGTGAATAGGATCTAATAGGTGACATATTAATAGATCCTTCCAGTAAGGGAACTCATAAAATATGGATTTCCTTTTCATTCCTTCTGGCATTTAACTACAACTTGTTTTGGTTCTTCAATTGAATCACCCCGATCAAAAATCTTCCCAAGCTTTCAATTCAGCATCTTCATACTTCTTAAGACAATCCCCTGGACCCATAATCATGGGAGGGCCTCTATTTTCAACTTTTCCATCAAATTGATTCTTCAGGCGATTTCTAAACTTATGATCTAGTGGTAGAAAAACCCCGTTGTTTGCGTAAATAAATTTATGTAGATCTTTAGAATACCGCCCTTGAAATTGTTCTGCACATCTTGGACATGCAAATATCTCCTTTGTTTGAAGCCCTGCAATTCAATAAGTAATGTTAATAACATCAAAAAATAGTATAAAACTAAGTATGAAAGTTGGGATAGAAATAAATTATGAGCGTAAATACATAAATATTTTATCTTACCAGAACAAACACCAAGTCTTGGGAAATCATGAATAGTCCAACATAGCACACCATACAACATGAAGGACCTATTTGATGGGGGACGTGATATGTCATACATTCTTATGCTTTTCCATAGCAGTTGCATCTCATCAATAAAAGGTGCAAGGTAAATATCCATGTTTTTAACTTGATGTTTTCTTGGAACAATGAGAGTCAGCATAAGGTGCTCCTTTCTAACACTCATCCATGGGGGAAAATTGTATACTATCAATCTGACTGGCCAATTCCTTACCACAATTCCTATTGGATTGGAATCAATTGTAGGAGGCATACTACCGACTGGAAGCTCATCATATATGTAATGTCTTTGTACAATCACTCATTTGAATTGTTTCTTTCCATGACATACATAACATCCACAAATAACAATTTTCTCAAAGTATTCATCCCATGTACTATAGTGCTGATCAACCTCTTGTTCAATGCAATCATTTGTTGTGTCTGCAGGATCCACTGCCATATCCTCTTCCACCCACTATCGTCTACGTGATTTAATAGTTTTAGGTCCACGTCCATGTACATATCTTTTTCTTTTGCTAGTTGAATTCTCAGGCTCTGCATTTGCTCCAATCTCCATCTAAAATAATCAACAACATGCATTAATTTATGTCAAGATTGGATAATACATTATAAATTTCAATAATACTGTGAAAAAAGATGGACGTATCACAAAATGCCATCAGATCATTTTTTCCTAAGTTAAGTCAAAATTTGAGTACCTGATGTCCCGCTTCATCCATTGTGTCCTCATTTGATATGACATGATCTGTTGCCCATGACCTCGTCTGGCCCCTATAATACACAACATAGTAAATAATGTTTAGTACACCAATTATATCATTTCAACGAATATGCTATCCAACACAAAACCTTACTTTAGTCATATATGTGACATATTCATATCATGTTTTGGCCATCCTAATTTTCAAACTTTTCCCTTAATCATAGAATCACATTTAATCACCATTCCTGTGCATTTTCAACCAATAAGTTTGACCTCAGAGGCCTCATGTACAAAAAAATGACTTTATCTCCTCTATGTTGTAGCATTTGTGAATTCATAAACACCTTCCTCCTTTGGTTGAGGTTGCTTTCTCTTCTTAACTCTATTGTATCTGCAGATTCCGTTGTCATATCTATTTCCACCCACTTTCCTCTTTGCAATTTAGTAGTTCTACACCATCCACGTCCTCTCTCCATGGCCTCCTCTAGATCCTGTAATACACAACAATGACAATAGTCACATAATAGCTATGCACCAAGAGGTTTCCAAGCTCTCTTAACATTTTTGGCTAATGACACGGGGCAGATATGGCTAAACCCCCTTCACTTCAGGCTCTGCTAGACCTAGGTGGGTATACCTTAATGATAGGTGCAGACTTGATTTGACCTTCACAATGGAAAAGAGGTGTGAAGTAGCTATAAGATTCTGAGTTGTTCCTAATGTTGATATTTGTAGTTTTGAGAAAGTATATAAACTTTAAATAAGGCTTTGAGGGAAACTAATCACAATAATCATTTAAAAGGATTTTAATCCTTGGCATGAACCAATCAAAATGAATTATTTGAAAGGATGTTTAATTCACTCCAACTAGAAACCAATCAAGATAACCACACATGAACAACAAATGTGTCCTGATAGATTATATAATTTTCCTATATGTTTGCATTTATCCTCTAACCTTTCTACATCAGCCCTCAATTGTGCAGAACTCCTAGCTTTTTCCCCTAAGCCAGGTAATTGATCAATTAGGTCTTGGTTTAATTTTCGTTCCTTTCTTTCAATTCTCGCCCTGTTTCAGTTTTCTGTTTCTTATTTTTAGATTGACTAGTTTCACCTTGTTGCTTCTTGTTTTTTGTTTTTGTAGGACCTTCCATCTTATTTCTCTACATAACTAAATTATAATCTAGCAATTGCAGGGATATCTCAGATGCTTACTTGTATACTGTGGGCACACTAAACTCCTTGACCTTCGCTTCAATCTCCCATTTTTTCTCTGTTGTAATTTATGAAAATTGCTTTCAGTTAAATCCCTTTTCAATCAAAATTGTTCATATAATGTTCATTCGCGTAGCCATTAATGTCCATCATTGGAAATGAATGCAACAAAATTTTTGAATTTTGAAATGTCAGAATGCATCGGTGGGACTCTCCTAGTTTCAGGTCGATCTATGTGCTTCATTTGGTGTCATCTTTGTTTATATATTCATAACTGATTGCCAAGACTCACTGAATGTCTTTTTGATATGAATGTCCATTTAGTTCTCTTATTCAGTCGGGTAGACATTTAGTAATCTCATTGATATTGCATAGGTGCCTTTTGTCTTACTTAACATTTTAGGGAGAACAATATGAAGTTTACCCGATATCAGGGTAATCTAAACTATTAGAAATTCTTTTAGTCGTCGCCGACTGTCCTTCCGATGAAAAATAGTCATTCTTATTGTTATCAGGTTGACATATGTCAACGCTGAGAGAATGGGATGTTTGTTCAATATAATTAGTCTCCCTGACCTGTTTCTTCCATCGCTTTGTTCATTGGGACAAATCGGTAGGACTTTCACTGAAAACTCGTCTGGTGTTCCTTATCGGAGTAACCCATACAGTCGAAGAGATCTGAGGGACTTACTCTGATCATTCATGTCTCCCCGACACATGTGTTCTTTTGTTTTATCGATGAGAGTATATAAGTTTCTCCCTGAAAAAGTGTCCATCGGCGTGACGCTTGAGATCGATGTAATTTGAAAACTTCAATCTGGCTAGTTTGCTTTTGCCGATAAGCTTTTTAATCGGCGAAATGCTATGCACTATCTTCCCGATCATGCAGAAAGGGTTATCTTGGGATCTTTGATTGCTATGACTTTATTTATCTCTTCCTGATATGCATATAATGTTCAATAAAGAACTATAACTTGTTGATTGATAGGACATGCACATGATTTTTCTGATAGGGATCAGTTGCTCTTAAATTTTTTTGTTTCAAGGGATTATGCTTAAGAAGTTGGATTTTTATCCCTTGGGGATGGTGGAATGAGTGGAATCTTTAAGTTTAGCTTTAAGATTAGGGTTGAGGGTTGGGGGTTAAGGGATTAGGGTTTAAGGTATAGTGTTGAGGGTTGAGGGTTTAGGGATTAGGGTTTAGTGTTGAGGGATTAGGGTTTAAGGCATAGTGTTTAGGGTTGAGGGTTTAGGATTTAAGGTTCAAGTGGTGAGGGTTGAGGCTTTAGGGCTAGGGTTTAAGGTTTAACAATAAGCGATTGGGGTTTAGGGTTGAGGGATTAGGGTTTAGTGTTGAGGGATTAGGGTTTAAGGTATAGTGTTTAGGGTTGAGGGTTTAGGGATAGGGTTTAGGGTTTAAGGTTTAAGGGTTGAGGCTTCAAGCTTTAGGGATAGTGTTTAGGGTTGAGGGATTAGGGTTTAGAGTGGAGGGATTAAGGTTTAAGGTATAGTGTTTAGGGTTGAGGGTTGAAGGATATGTTACGCTGCACTAAAAGGTTATATTCCCATTAGAGAATGATGTCCTTGCATGGACCATGTCGAGTGCCCTCATCGATGTTGGTAAGGGATACATAGAAGGCAAATGGATTAGGTAGATAGTGGATTATGACGTGGATTCTAGAGGGGAGAAAAGTGGATTATGGTGTGGATTATGTAGGGAAAATAGTGGATTATGTCAGACCTATGCCAAAGCATGGACCATAGGGATGGTATGTGGAGGGTATGTAGGATAGTAGATGAATGATGGTAGATTTATTGCAGAATGGAAGGGAACCATGACCAATGGTTGTACACATCGTGATAAACATTGAAGCTTGTGATGCGGAGGTGGTGTAGGGTGTAATGGAGATATTTTCTTAGGAGATGGATGATGAAGGGCTTTAGGAACCCACATAGACTTAGGCGTTTTATTACTTTTATTTTGCTTGTGGGATGGAATGTTTTGACACTTTTGAGCAGAATGGGAATTTGAGATGGGAGTAGATGGTTGGGATTTTTTAGAGGTAGATGCCTCATTTAACTTGATTTCTTGTTGCTTAGGTACCCATACCATTTTGGTTTTGGACTTTGCTTGTGGAGGTATGGGCTTGGATAAATTTTTGGATTGATTTTTCTTTGACTCTTTGTTTTTATGTCCTGAGGCATGAGGACCCTTAGGATGTTTGGCTTTATCAGTAGAGGCATCTAATTTTGCATTTCTAGATCCCTTGGGTATGGTGGAATGAGTGGAAGCTTTAAGTTTAGATTTAGGATTAGGGTTGACGGTTGAGGGATTAGGGTTTAAGGTATAGTGTTGAGGGTTTAAGGTTAAGGGTTTAGGGTTGAGGGTTTAGGGATTAGGGTTTAGAGTTGAGGGATTAGGGTTTAGAGTTGAGGGATTAGGGTTTAAGGCATAGTGTTTAGGGTTGAGGGTTTAGGGATAGGGTTTAGGATTTAAGGTTCAAGTGTTGAGGGTTGAGGCTTTAGGGATAGGGTTTAAGGTTTAGCAATAAGGGATTAGGGTTTAGGGTTGATGGATTAGGGTTTAGTGTTGAGGAATTAGGGTTTAAGGTATATTGTTTAGGGTTGAGGGTTTAGAGTTTAAGGTTTAAGGGTTGAGGCTTCAGGCTTTAGGGATAGCATTTAGGGTTGAGGGATTAGGGTTTAGGGTGGAGGGATTAGTGTTTAAGGTATAGTGTTTAGGGTTGAGGGTTGAAGGATGCGTTACGCTGCACTGAAAGGTTATAGTCCCATTAGAGAATGATGTCCTCGCATGGACCATGTCGAGTGCCCTAATCGATGTTGGTAAGGGATACATGGAAGGAAAATGGATTAGGCAGATAGTGGATTATGACGTGGATTCTAGAGGGAAGAAAAGTGGATTATGTAGGGAAAATAGTGGATTATGTCAGACTTATGCCAAAACATGGACCATAGGGATGGTATGTGGAGGGTATGTAGCATAGTGGATGAATGATGGTAGATTTATTGTGTAATGGAAGGGAACCATGACCAATGGTTGCACACATCACGATAAATGTTGAAGCTTGTGATGCAGAGTTGGTGTAGGGTGCAATGGAGATATTTGCTTAGGAGATGGATGATGAAGGAATTTAGGAACCCACATAGACTTAGGCATTTGATTACTTTTGTTTTTCTTGTGGGATGGAATGTTTTGACACTTTTGAGCGGAATGGGAATTTGAGATGGGAGTAGATGGTAGGGATTTTTTAGTGGTAGATGCCTCATTTAACTTGATTTCTTGTTGCTTAGGTACCCATACCATTTTGGTTTTGGACTTTGCTTGTGGCGGTATGGGCTTGGATAACTTTTTGGATTAATTTTTCTTTGACTCTTTATTTTTATGTCCTGAGGCATGAGGACCCTTAGGATGTTTGGCTTTATTCATAGAGGCATCTAATTTTGCATTTCTGGATCCCTTGGGGATGGTGGAATGAGTGGAAGCTTTAAGTTTAGCTTTAAGATTAGGGTTGAGGGTTGAGGGTTGAGGGATTAGGGTTTAAGGTATAGTGTTGAGGGTTGAGGGTTTAGGGTTTAGGGTTTAGGGTTGAGGGTTTAGGGTATAGGGTATAGGGATTAGGGTTTAGAGTTGAGGGATTAGGGTTTAAGGCATAGTGTTTAGGGTTGAGAGTTTAGGGATGGGGTTTAGGATTTAAGGTTCAAGTGTTGAGGGTTGAGGCTTTAAGGATAGGGTTTACGGTTTAGCGATAAGGGATTAGCATTTAGGGTTGAGGGATTAGGGTTTAGTGTTGAGGGATTAGGGTTTAAAGTATAGGGTTTAGCATTTAGGGATAGGGTTTAGGTTTTAAGGTTAAGGGTGAGGCTTCAGGCTTTAGGGACATCGTTTAGGGTTGAGGGATTAGGGTTTAGGGTGAGGGATTAGGGTTTAAGGTATATTGTTTAGGGTCGAGGGTTGAGGATGTGTTACGCTGCACTGAAAGGTTATAGTCTTATTAGAGAATGATGTCCTCGTATGGACCATGTCAAGTGCCCTAATCGATGTTGGTAAGGGATACGTGGAAGGCAAATGGTATTAGGAAGATAGTGGATTATGACATGGATTCTAGAGGGAGAAAAGTGGATTATGATGTGGATTATGTAGGGAAAATAGTGGTTATGATGTGGGATTATGTTAGACTTATGCCAAAGCATGGACCCATAGGGATGGTATGGTTGAGGGTATGTAGGATAGTGGATGAATGATGGTAGATTTATTGTGGAATGGAAGGGAACCATGACCAGTGGTTGTACACATCATGATAAACATTGAAGCTTGTGATGCGGAGGTGGTGCAGGGTGCAATGAGATGTTTGCTTAGGAGATGGATGTTGAAGGGCTTTAGGAACCCACGTAGACTTAGGCATTTTATTACTTTTATTTTGCTTGTGGGATGGAATGTTTTGACACTTTTGAGTGGATTGGGAATTTGAGATGGGAGTAGATGGTTGGCTTTTTTGCAGAGGTAGATGCCTCATTTAACTTGATTTCTTGTTGCTTAGGTACCCATTACCATTTTGGTTTTGGACTTTGCTTGTGGAGGTATGGGCTTGGATAATTTTTTGGATTGATTTTTCTTTGACTCTTTATTTTATGTCCTGAGGCATGAGGACCCTTAGGATGTTTGGCTTTATCATTAGAGGCATCTAATTTTGCATTTCTGGATCCCTTGGGATGGTGGAATGAGTGGAAGCTTTAAGTTTAGCTTTAAGATTAGGGTTGAGGGTTGAGGGTTGAGGGATTAGGGTTTAAGGTATAGTGTTGAGGGTTGAGGGTTGAGGGTTTAGGGTTTAGGGTTGAGGGTTTAGGTTTAGGATTAGGGTTTAGAGTTGAGGGATTAGGGTTTAAGGCATAGTTTTTAGGATTGAGGGTTTAGGGATAGGGTTTAGGATTTAAGGTTCAAGTGTTGAGGGTTGAGGCTTTAGGGCTAGGGTTTAAGGTTTAGCAATAAGGGATTAGGGTTTAGGGTTGAGAGATTAGGGTTTAGTGTTGAGGGATTAGGGTTTAAGGTATAGTGTTTTAGGGTTGAGGGTTTAGGGATAGGGTTTAGGGTTTAAGGTTTAAGGGTTGAGGCTTCAGCTTTAGGCATAGCATTTAGGGTTGAGGGATTAGGGTTTAGGGTGGATGTATTAGGGTTTAAGGTATAGTGTTTAGGGATGAGGGTTGAATGATGCGTTATGCTGCACTGAAAGGTTATAGTCCCATTAGAGAATGATGTCCTCGCATGGACCATGTCGAGTGCCCTCATCGATGTTAGTAAGGGATACATGGAAGGCAAATGGATTAGGTAGAGTAGTGGATTATGACATGGATTCTAGAGGGGAGAAAAGTGGATTATGATGTGGATTATGTAGGGAAAATAGTAGATTATGATGTGAATTATGTTGGACTTATGCCAAATCATGGACAATAGGGATGGTATGTGGAGGGTATGTAGGATAGTGGATGAATGATGGTAGATTTATGCGAATGGAAGGGAACCATGACAACGATTCCACACATTGCGACAAATGTTGAAGCTTGTGATGTGGAGGTGGTGTAGGGTGTAATGGAGATGTTTGCTTAGGAGATTGATGATGAAGGACTTTAGGAACCCACATAGACTTAGGTATTTTATTACTTTTATTTTTCTTGTGAGATGGAATGTTTTGACACTTTTGAGTAGAATGGGAATTTGAGATGGGAGTAGATGGTTGGGATTTTTTTAGAGGTAGATGCCTCATTTAACTTGATTTCTTGTTGCTTAGGTACCCATACCATTTTGGTTTTGGACTTTTCTTGTGGAGTTATGGGCTTGGATAACTTTTTGGATTGATTTTTCTTTAACTCTTTGTTTTATGTCCTGAGGCATGAGGACCCTTAGGATGTTTGGCTTTATCAGTAGAGACATCTAATTTTGCATTTCTGGATCCCTTGGGATGATGGAATGATTGGAAGCTTTAAGTTTAGCTTTAAGATTAGGGTTGAGGGTTGAGGGATTAGGGTTTAAGGTATAGTGTTTGAGGGTTGAGAGTTTAGGGTTAGCGATTAGGGTTTAGAGTTGAGGGATTAGGGTTTAAGGCATAGTGGTTTAGGGTTGAGGGTTTAGGATTTAAGGTTCAAGTGTTGAGGGTTTAGGGATAGGGTTTAAGGTTTAGCAATAAGGGATTAGGGTTTAGTGTTGAGGGATTAGGGTTTAGTGTTGAGGGATTAGGGTTTAGGTATAGTGTTTAGGGTTGAGGGTTTAGGGATAGGGTTTAGGGTTTAAGGTTGAGGCTTTAAGGATTTAGGGATAGCGTTTAGGGTTGAGGGATTAGGTTTAGGGTGGAGGGATTAGGGTTTAAGGTATAGTGTTTAGGGTTAAGGGTTGAAGGATGCGTTACGATGCACTGAAAGGTTATAGTCCCACTAGAGAATGATGTCCTTGCATGGACCATGTTGAGTTCCCTCATCAATGTTGGTAAGGGATACATGGAAGGAAAATGGATTAGGCAGATATTGGATTATGACGTGGATTCTAGAGGGGAGGAAAAGTGGATTATGATGTGGATTATGTAGGGAAAATAGTGGATTATGATGTGGATTATGTCAGACTTATGCCAAAGCAGGACCATAGAGATGGTATGTGGAGGGTATGTAGGATAGTGGATGAATGATGATAGATTTATTGTGGAATGGAAGGGAACCATGACCAATGGTTGCACACATTGTGCTAACGTTGAAGCTTGTGATGCGAAGGTGGTGTAGGGTGCAATGGAGATGTTTGCTTAGGAGATGGATGATGAAGGGCTTTAGGAACCCACATAGACTTAGGTGTTTTATTACTTTTGTTTTGCTTGTGGGATGGAATGTTTTGACACTTTTGAGCAGAATGGGAATTTGAGATGGGAGTAGATGGTTGGGATTTTTTAGAGGTAGATGCCTCTTTTAACTTGATTTCTTGTTGCTTAGGTACCCATACCATTTTGGTTTTAGGACTTTACTTGTGGAGGTATGGGCTTGGATAACTTTTTGGATTGATTTTTCTTTGACTATTTGTTTTTATGTCCTGAGGCATGAGGACCCTTAGGATGTTTGGTTTATCAGTAGAGGCATCTAATTTGCTTTTCTAGATCCCTTGGGGATGGTGGAATGAGTGGAAGCTTTAAGTTTAGATTTAAGAGTAGGGTTGAGGGTTGAGGGTTGAGGGATTAGGTTTAAGGTATAGTGTTGAGGGTTGAGGGTTGAGGGTTTAGGGTTTAGAGTTGAGGGATTAGGATTTAAGGCATAGTGTTTATGGTTGAGGGTTTAGGGATAGGGTTTAAGGTTTAGAGATAAGGGATTAGGGTTTAGGGTTGAGGGATTATAGTTTAGGGTTGAGGGATTAGCGTTTAGGGATCTTTACTCTTGAATATTTACTCTTATTCTTTGCATGCCAATCCATCAATTGTGCAAGTGACTTGCAATGAAACATTCGTTGAAGTCTAGGTATAATTGGCATGTTGGCATGAGGAACATTTTGGTTTGGCACAACTAGGCGCTAAATTAGGCGCACTTTGCACTAGTTTTGGTGACCCAAAGAGATTACATTTAGGGCTGAAAGTTGGCGCTAAAGTTGGCATTAGAGATGCTGACTTTAGCACCAACTAATGAATCCAAAAAAAAAAAATTAAAATTCCCGCCTGTGTTAAAACATACCACACAAAAAAAGCACAAATTCAAGTTAATACATTTAATCCCACAACATAGTGTACTTTGCCTCTATTTTAGGTTTCCTACTAAGAATTGTAGGCTGCAAAGCAACATCTTTATTAGGTCAAAAATAGAAGTTACTGAAAAGTTTCTACAATGGATCTGTGTATTTATATTTTATTTATTTTTGGTTCTAGACATCTAGAAGATAAAAAATTGCTTTAGCTAGCTGCTA
The DNA here is from genome assembly GCA_027924645.1 of Cunninghamia lanceolata. NCBI lineage: Eukaryota > Viridiplantae > Streptophyta > Pinopsida > Cupressales > Cupressaceae > Cunninghamia > Cunninghamia lanceolata. Next base: position 3,037,836 of record BSBN01000810.1, on the reverse strand, counting down.
AATTTGGGGTTTCTAACTACCCTAGCCATTCAATCAAGCTTCTCCGTCTACCTTTTAGCAAGTAAGTTCCAATTGCTAAGAAATTTACTCTTGACCTAGGTTTTTATCGATTTTGATATAATTTTGAGATCAAAGAAAGTTTTTCTAAGATGTTGTACTCACGCTTTAGGGTAAATTTGAGTAGTAATGTTGTTAATTATCCTTTCTTGTAGTATAACTTGCATTTACCATTTTTGGAAGGCCTGTCGAATAAGGTCTCTTTGTACATCATACCCAAAATATGAGTTGTTAGGATTTATTTTTGGCTACGATTTGTCAATCACACTATTAATTCATACCTGGCTACGATTGCCTCCATAGACTGGATGAAAATAATTTGCCCTAGGTCACCTCAAAATGTCAAGCAATAGAGGGAAGGGAGCAAACTCTGGCCACAATGAGGTAATTCACTATCAATTTATAGATTTGTAAATGTTTCCATTGTTTCTTTGATTTTTAGTATTTAGTTTTCTATTTCTAAATTTAAAAGAAGAAATTATATATATATGGACATGAGACTGACAAAGATAAAGAGGCATTGGATTCCATATTAGGGGTAGAGGTAGTGAACAAATTGGATGGTATGGACTTGACAATGCTTGCCAGATACATAGAAAAATGATCTAGTAAAACCCTTGAAACATTGTAACCAAATCAACAGTGTCAAAGGGAATCAATTGATTCCCCAACCAGTCCTAGATTGAGCAAAAGATCTAGGAGGAAATCAATATAAATAACCTCTAAGAATGTCAAACACGGAGCAGAGGCTTCCACTATCCTAGCCACTCCTGGGACAAAGACTTCTTCGACTAGCAACCTATGTTTTGCATCTTGCATTGGTAGCTACGATACCAAGATAGAATATGATGTGGTTTCAGGGGAAGTCTGAATGACAGATGCTAGAAAAATGTTTGTGAATAGGTTGAAGGAATCATGCCTTCAACGGTTCAAAGACCATCTACATTTTCCATTCTCAAAGATACCCATGCACCTACAAAAAGCAGTTATCCATGACATGGAGACTGAATTTGGCACAGGTTGGTCTGTAAAGAAAATAAAGCTACGAATGTCTCAAAATTGCAAGAGATTTCGGTGCAACCAAACAAAGAAGATAAAAAAAATCCCTCCCGAGCTAAGGCTCAAAAAAAGGCCAATTGATGTAAGTCTGAAAGTATGGAAAGAGCTTGTAAAAGCATATGAGAAGTCCAATGCACGAAGGAAGTCCGGTGAGGAGAGTACGTAGGTATTTGAATTTGCTCATAAGATTATATCAAATTTATTAAACAATTTTTAAATTTTATTTGTGCATAATTAAATTGAATTAGTATATGTTTCAGGACAAGGCCTCCAAGGCTAGGCTTGACAAACTTTGTGCCACTCATCACAGTGGCCAGAAAGGTTTATAGGCCTTGATCTATACATTTGTAAGTATATTTAATATGTTAAATGATATTTTTTTATTTCCTAGGAAAAAGTAAATGATTGCATATTAATTAGTTTAACTAGTCCACGTGCCATGTTTTGACAAGAGGAGAAATATGGCCGACAACCAACGCAATTTGAAAAGGAAATGTTACAAAGCAAAAAGTGAACTGATTTTGTAATCTGGATGGAGAACGAGGTATCAATAGTTGACTTTTAATAACTTAGTTGGATATTGTTGTGTTAATAGGTCAATTTGTATTTCTTGTGTTGAGTTTCAATAATCTTTGAAGAGGTTATAGAGTGATACTTGAGACAAACAATTATAGTTGTACTCTGTTTGTTGTGTTTGGTTTCTATTGGTCTTCTTGTCTTTTTGACTCAAGTGGATTGTTATTCATAGGTCACTTGTCATTCTTGTTGATCATGTGGATGTAGTTATCATTGAGTTTTTAGGTGGTCTCCTAGGTGAACAGACGAAAGGGTTTATCTCAAGTCTTTGTTTCCTAACCTTTTATTATAAGACTTAAAGGGGGGCATGCATTACAATTACATTGTTGGTTATATTTCAAACCTTTGAAATATAATAGTGGACATTTAAATTTTAATATGCATATTTTTTTTGTTGAGAAGGAGCCATCATTGGCAATAGGCATTAACTCTCCTCTGCCATAACAGCTTTGGGAAGTACTAGTATTTAATGTGCCTAGTTTTGGGGTATGTGAGGGAGAAAAGGAAGGAGTAGGGAACCATTTTGGTGGGGGCGAATTCTTCTTTTTGCCTTGGGGTTGAGGAAGGAAGGTTGTGTTACAAGTATGGGCCTAACCGGTGTTGTCATTGATGTCAACATACTCCTATTGCATTAATGATAAGGATTGGATGAACTGTTTGCTGAGGATATTGAGAAAATAAGTCTAATCAGGAACAAAGAAGAACAATGAAGACAGTAAGCTAAAGATCCTAGCTAAGATGAAGATCAGAGGATGCACATCAAAGGGTTTGTAGATATGTGTCTTAAGATGATCCAGTAAAGATCTCAGAGATTTGCATGAAGATCTAAAGAAGTTATGACCGCTCAAGTAAAACTGGTTCCAACAGGTGTTCAGAGGTGATTGAGTGACACAGATAGGTCCAGTGAGATCCGGAAATGTAATATCCTATTCTGTGGATTTGAGGGAGTGTTTAGGAAGTCAACTTGAATTGACAACTCAATTGGTTCATGGTCTGGAGGTCCGCAAGCATCTATTCTATTGTGATAGTGATGACAAACTATGTTCTTGAGGTTCCGAATGAAGGAGATAAGGTTTTCAGTAAGCAGATGTAGTGTGGATGTTCTTGATGTTTCAGGCAAGCCTGTGGAGGTCTTTGGATCGTGTCCAGTTCGTGTTGGTGGTCCGCATTGGAGTTTGAGCTCGCAATTGAAGAATTACTTCCGGATGATGGTGTTCTTCCTAAGTCAGGTCAACCGGATGAATTATACATCCTGCGGATGACCTTGAAGATGCTGTGTGAGGATTGGAGTGTTCCTAAATGAAGAGTGAAGTCTCAGATCTGTGTGGCTGATAGTGTGTTGATCCGCGTGAAGTCTATTTGTAATTAGTCATGTTGTATTCATGTATTTGCTTTGTAATGTTTGCCGACTAAGATGATCATTCCTAAGTCAATGTCTTGTATAAATAAGGAATTGTAAAGTCATTTCAAAGTGTATCTTACGGAGATGAGAGTGTGGTAGAAAGGAGAAGAGAGAAAGACAGAGCAGAAGTATTGGGCTTAAATGGAACTAACTCAAGCATGGTGAAGATGCTATTCTTCAATTCAAGTATATGATACTTATTCTTCTGTAGATAGTGTGTTTCTTGTAGGCAGTGAGCCTCTTGTGAGCAGTGTGCTCAGGCAGTGAGCCCTAATTGGCATGTGCCATTTTGATCTTTCTATTCTTCTAATAGAGAATACAATCTTGGGTTAATCACCCTGTGGTTTTTCCCTTAACCAGGTTTTCCACATCAAAATTTTGGTGTCTTGTGTATTAATTTGTTTCTACTCTTGATTTAATGCATTATGTTTCCTTGATTGATTTATCATTATGCCGCTAAATTACAAAGTGGATTTAAGTGTTTAATTGGAAGAAAGTTTTGGACAACTGATTCACCCCCCCTCTCAGTTGTCTGCCCTAAATCTAACAATTGGTATCAGAGCTAAGTTCCTCTAAAAGAGCTTAACTACTTGAGGAGATCCAGGATGTCATCCTACAAGAAGGATAGTCCGAAGTTTAATGGAACCAATTTTAATCTTTGGAAAAGTTGCATGCAATGTCACTTGCAATGTATGGGAATGCAGTACTGGACCATGGCTACAACAAAGTATACTCCTCCACAGAATGGCCTAAAAACTACAAATAAAATTATAGATGTTGAAAACAATCTGCGGACTAAAGGAGCTCTTCTAAGTGCCTTGTCTGATTCAGAGCTTACAAATGTTGTTGACCTACAAACTGCTTTTGAGATCTGGGAAAAACTAGAACTTCTACATGAAGGAGACAAGTATGTTAAATGCACAAGGCTACAGAGTCTGAAAGGAAAATTTGAAAATCTGAAGATGAGAGAAGATGAAAATATCACTACTTTTATGCCAAGAGTAAATAAGCTTGTTTTTGGCATTAGATGTACTGGTGGAGTCTTGGATGAAGATGAGATTGTTGGCAAAGTTCTCATATCCCTTCTTGCTTCTTACAAATACAAGGTTGCTGCCATTGAAGAATTTAGAGCCCATTCAAGTGTCACAAGAGATCAATTGGCTGGCAAATTGGCTGCATTTGAATTGACCGAGTTTGGAGGTGCCCCCCCAAGACTGAATCTGCATTCAAGCCAGTGCCTCTGTAAAAGGTAAACAAAGGTTTGATCCAGGAGAGAACTCTTCAAAGAAACCATCATGGTATGAAAAAACAAGAAAAGACTTGGAAGAAGAAGAAGCAAAAACTGCTCAACTTGAAGCCCTTATTGCAAAAAGACTGCCAAGAGGATCCGGTAAGTATGAAGGGAAATTTCCTTTTAAGTGTTTTAATTGCAATAAGATTGGTCATTTTGCCTCAAGGTGTCTAGAAAGATTTTCAAGGCCAAATCCTAATAGATCAAGGTTCTAAAAGAAATATTATGTCCATGAAGATGATGATAATGAAGGAGTAACATATGATGAATTAGAGACAGGAAATAAATCCAGAAGTGACTGGGTGTTCATTGCCATCAAGGAAGAAGATCCAATGTCCTCTATATCTATCAATCATAAAATTGTGGAAAGAGCTCTGGCTGCCCAAGTTGAAGAAAAGGATGATTGGGTCATTGACAGTGGATGCTCTCACCATATGATAGGTGACAAAAATAAGTTCATAGATTTGGAAAGGTATGAAGGAGGAGTGGTAAAGTTTGGTGATAATTCTGTTGGTAGAATCAGAGGAAGAGGAACCATTTCTTTTGATAGAAAGAACAAAACCAGTAATGTACTATATGTTGAAGGTTTGAAGCACAATCTTCTCAGTGTTGGACAGTTGGTGGACAAAGGCTATGATCTCTGATTCAAGAATGGAAAATGCAAGATCTTTGAAAGTTTTGGAATAGAGATTGTATCCGGTACTCAAACAAAAGGTAATATCTTCCATTTAGTTGGTACTGGTAAAAGTTGTTTATTTGTGCAAATTGATCAGAGTTGGTTATGGCATAGGAGGATGTGTCATGTGAATTTTGATAATATCATCAAGATAAGCAACACTCAGGCTGTAAGAGATCTTCCAAAACTGGTGAAACCTACAAATAGTTTGTGCAAAGAATGTCAGTTGGGAAAATAAAGCAGAGTCTCATTCAAAAGAAAGGAACAATCTTCTACAGGATTATCAGACTTAGTTCATACTGATTTATGTGGTACGGCAAGAATCAGAAGTGTGCAAGGTGATAGATACTTCATGCTATTAATTGATGACTACTCCTGGATGATGTGGGTAAATTTTCTGAAGGAGAAATCAGAGGCTCTTGAGAAATTCAAAATATTTAAGGCTATGGTGGAAAATGAAACCGGATTGAACATAAAATGTCTGAGGTCTAATAGAGGTGGTGAATTCACATCTGGTGAGTTTATAGAATTCTATGAGAAGCATGGAATAAGAAGACAATTGTCTACTCCTAGGACTCCACAGCAGAATGGAGTAGTGGAAAGAAAGAACCAGACCATCCAAGAAGCATCTAGAACCATGATGATGGAAGAAAATTTTCCTTAGATATACTGGAGAGAAGCTGTGAGCACTGCAGTCTACACTCTTAATCGAGTTCAAATCAAAAGCATTATCGGTAAGACTCCTTATGAACTATGGTTTGGCATCACTCCTACTGTGAAGTATTTTAGAGTTTTTGGTAGAAAATGTTACATTAAAAGAGATGAAGATCTAGGCAAATTTGATGCTAGAAGTGATGAAGGAATATTCTTGGGTTATTCTACTCAAAGCAAAGCATATTGGTGTTATAACAAGAGACTAAGAAAGATTATAGAAAGTAAAAATGTGAAGGTTGATGAAGGAATTGAAAAACCATCAAGGTTTTATGAATATGATGAAGATGATCAGAATGATGTTTTGATTCAAGGAGTCCAAGCCCCTTCTGAAATTCAGATTCAGATTGATCTGGTAAATTAGGTAGAAGAGATGAGTTTGAATGAGCCTAATAAAAAATCAGAAGTGCAAGAAACTCCAAAAGTTCCTAGGTATGTAAGACTGAACCACTCTAAAGATCAGATCATAGGTGATAAGAGCAAAGGTGTACAAACAAGAAGAAGGATTGCTCAAGATTCAGAAGAGTACTATATGATTTTAAAGATTGAACCTAAGACAATGAATGAAGCTTGCAATGATGAGAACTGGACTAAAGCAATGGAGGAAGAGCTGATGCAAATTGAGAAAAATCACACTTGGGATCTTGTTCCCAGACCTAAAAATAAGAATGTGATTGGAACCAAATGGGTCTTCCGGAACAAACTAAATGAAGTTGGTGAAGTAATTAGAAATAAAGCCAGATTGGTCTGCAAAGGTTACTCTCAAATAGAAGGAGTTGATTTTGAAGAAACTTTTTCTCCTATGGCAAGAATTGAAGCAGTCAGATTATTTCTTGCCTTTGCTGCCTTCAAGGACTTCAAAGTATATCAGATGGATGTCAAGTCTACCTTTCTGAATGGAGACTTGGAAGAAGAAGTATATATTGAGCAACCAGATGGATTTCAATTGTCTGATCATGGTGATATGGTTTGCAAGTTGAAGAAAGCACTGTATGGACTGAAGCAAGCCCCAAGAGCCTGGTATGAAAGATTGGATAAGCATCTTTTGAAGATTGGTTTCAACAAAGGTACTTCTGATAGTAATTTGTATTTCAAAATTGATCATGTAAATATCTTGATTGTTGAAGTGTTTGTTGATGATATCATTTTTGGAGGAAGAGATAGTATGTGCAAAACTTTTGCAAATCAAATGAAAAGTGAATTTGAGATGTCCATGCTTGGGGAAATGAATTTCTTCTTGGGTTTGCAAATCATTCAAACAAAGAAAGGAATCTTAATTTCTCAGACCAAATATGTGAAAGAATTGTTGAAGAAATTTGGGATGGAAGACTCAAAGCCAATGAGTACTCCCATGGCAACCAGATGTAAGTTGAGCAAAGATGATGACTCTCCAAGGCTGATCAAAAAAAGTATAGGTCAATGATTGGAGGATTGTTGTATCTCACTCAAACTAGACCTGACATTATGAATGTTGTTGGTCTTGTTGCTAGATTCCAAGCTGATCCTAGAGAATCTCATGTCATGGCAATCAAAAAGATTTTTAGATATCTAAAAGGGATAGTTGAGTATGGTCTGTGGTATCCTAGAGATCATGATTTCTCTCTTCATGCATATACAGATGCGGATTGGGCAGGAGATGTGGATGACCGGAAGAGTACCAGTGGTGGAGCATTCTTTTTGGGGAAGAGATTGGTTTCTTGGCTAAGCAAGAAACAAGAGACAATATCTCTGTCCACTGCAGAAGCAGAATATATTACTGCAGTAGGTAGTTGCACTCAAGTTTTGTGTATGAAGCAAATGCTAAGAGACATGGGAGTGGAGTATGAGGAGGCTATCACAATCTTCTATGATAATTCAAGTGCAATAAATATTTCAAAGAATCCGGTGTTGCATTCTAAGATCAAACATATATCCATCAAGTTTCACTTTTTGAGAGAGCAAGTGAACAAGAATGAAGTTAGATTGGAGTTTGTGCCTTTAAAAGATTAGATTGGAAATATTTTTACTAAACCTCTACCTAAGGACTCTTTTGAGTATCTCAGGGAGAAGTTAGGGGTTATTGCCCCTCTGGTTCTGAATTAAGGTGCACTGATGTGTGTCAGTCTGGTGGATCTCACAGTCATATCTTTTGGTCTGGATTGATGATGGGGAGCTGCTACTCAGGGGAAGTAGCTGGTATGATTCTGAATTGGTGGGGCTGCAAGTATGTGCCCTTTGCCATTGATGTCAAAGGGGGAGAGAAGACATGTGAAAAACAAATAGTTGCTGAGCAAAGGGGGAGCAGTAAAGGAAGAGAAGACATGTGAATAGTTGTTGTTGATAAGGGGAGTCGTGTCTGTGAGAAAACATTCTTGTCTTGATGGTCAAAACAATTTTTCACATCATATGTTGCCATCAATGACAAAGGGGGAGATTTTTGCAAGTATGGGCCTAACCGGTGTTGTCATTGATGTCAACATACTCTTGTTGCATTAATGATAAGGATTGGATGAACTGTTTGCTAAAGATATTGAGAAAATAAGTCTAATTAGGAACAAAGAAGAACAATGAAGACAATAAGCTAAAGATCCTAGCTAGGATGAAGATCAGAGGATGCACATCAAAGGGTTTGTAGATATGTGTCTTAAGATGATCCAGTAAAGATCTTAGATGTCCACATGAAGATCTGAAGAAGTTATGACTGCTCAAGTAGAACCGGTTCCAACAAGTGTTCAGAGGTGATAGAGTGACACAGATAGGTCCGGTGAGATCCAAAAATGCAATATCCTGTTCTGCGGATTTGAGGGAGTGTTTAGGAAGTCAACTTGAATTGACAACTCAATTGGTTCATGGTCTAGAGGTCCGCAAGCATCTATTCTATTGTGACAGTGATGACAGACTATGTTCTTGAGGTTCTGGATGAAGGAGATAAGGTTTTCAATAAGTAGATGTAGTGTGGATGTTCTTGATGTTTCAGGCAAGCTTGTGGAGGTCTTTGAATCATGTCTAGTTCGTGTTGGTGGTCCGCATTGGAGTTTGAGCTCACAATTGAAGAATTACTTCTGGATGATGGTGTTCTTCCTAAGTCAGGCCAACTGGATGAGTTATACATCCTGCGGATGATCTTGAAGATGCTGTGTGAAGATTGGAGTGTTCCCAAATGAAGATTGAAGTCTCAAATCTATGTGGCCGATAGTGTGCTGATCCGCGTGAAGTCTTTCTATAATTAGTCATGTTGTAATCATGTATTTTCTCTGTAATGTGTGCCAACTTAGATGATCATTCCTAAGTCAATGTCTTGTATAAATAAGGAATTGTAAAGTCATTTCAAAGTGTATCTTGCGGAGATGAGAGTGTGGTAGAAAGGAGAAGAGCGAAAGGCAGAGCAGAAGTATTGGGCTTAAATGGAACTGACTTAAGCATGGTGAAGATGCTATTCTTCAGTTCAAGTATGTGATACTTATTCTTCTGTAGACAGTGTGTCTCTTGTAGGCAGTGAGCCTCTTGTGAGCAGTGTGCTTGGGCAATGAACCCTAATTGGCATGTGCCATTTTGATCTTTCTATTCTTCTAACAGAGAATACAATCTTGGGTTAATCACCCCGTGGTTTTTCCCTTAACCGGGTTTTCCACGTCAAAATCTTGGTGTCTTGTGTATTAGTTTGTTTCTTCTCTTAATTTAATGCATTATGTTTCCTTGATTGATTTATCATTATGCTGCTGAATTAAAAAGTGGATTTAAGTGTTTAATTGGAAGAAAGTTTTGGACAACTGATTCACCCCCCCTCTCAGTTGTATGTCCTAAATCTAACAGGTTGATGATTGGACTATAAGTGATTTAGAGGAAGGGATACTTTGGGTGTGCTCATCATGTTAGCTGAGTGTCTTGCTTTTTGGGTTGGAGACTAAGAATCAAATCGCCAACTAGTCTTCTTCAACTAAGCTAACCTTTCTTTGAAGTAAAGCTCCTTGTCATCCATTCTTGTAAAATTACACTGACCATTTTGGTTAAACATTTCCTTTAACTTGTGTAATTGTATGTGGTCTTGTGAAAGCCTATGCTAAAGGGTTTGGATGAGGAAAATATTGTTAACTGTGAGAGTTCAAACTTAAGATCATGGGACTTATGAACTATGGCAAACTGTTAGTTATTGTGATAAGTAGGAGGTATTTTCGCAGCATGTCAAATTATGATATTTTATTTTAGGGTTTAACTACATAGTTTTTGAGTCAAACACATGACCCATATTTCATGAGTAGTGGTTCACATGAACCCAACTCTCATGTTAATGAATGGTCCACTTAGCACTCATTGCATCTAGGTGATGCACACAGGGGTGAAGCATCGGGACTTCCCGGGAGGTCACCCATCCCAGTACTACTCCGACTCAAGCGCACTTAACCATGGAGTTTCCCCCAAGATCAAGCCCACTTAGCTTGCTACCCCATTTGCAAAACCTTCAGCAAGTGTTGTGCCTTATGAACCATTCATTATAGAGCCCCTTTAGCTCATCAATTGATAAGTAGGAGGTATTTTTGCAGCATGTCAAATTATGATATTTTATTTTAAGGTTTAATTGCATAGTTTTTGAGTCAAACACATGACCCATGTTTCATGAGTAGTGGTTCACATGAACCCAACTCTCATGTTAATGAATGGTCCACTTAGCACTCATTGCATCTAGGTGATGCACACAGGAGTGAAGCATCGGGACTTCCCAGGAGGTCACCCATCCCAGTAGTACTCTGACTCAAGCGCGCTTAACCATGGAGTTTCCCCCAAGATCAAGCCCACTTAGCTTGCTACCCCATTTGCAAAACCTTCAGCAAGTGTTGTGCCTTATGAACCATTCATTATAGAGCCCCTTTAGCTCATCAATTGATAAGTAGGAGGTATTTTCGCAGCATGTCAAATTATTATATTTTATTTTAGGGTTTAACTGCATAGTTTTTGAGTCAAACACATGACCCATATTTCATGAGTAGTGGTTCACATGAACCCAACTCTCATGTTAATGAATGGTCCACTTAGCACTCATTGCATCTAGGTGATGCACACAGGGGTGAAGCATCAGGACTTCCCGGGAGGTCACCCATCCCAGTACTACTTTGACTCAAGCGCGCTTAACCATGGAGTTTTCCCCCAAGATCAAGCCCACTTAGCTTGCTACCCCATTTGCAAAACCTTCAGCAAGTGTTGTGCCTTATGAACCATTCATTATAGAGCCCCTTTAGCTCATCAATTGATAAGTAGGAGGTATTTTCGCAGCATGTCAAATTATGATATTTTATTTTAGGGTTTAACTGCATAGTTTTTGAGTCAAACACATGACCCACTACTCATGAAATATGGGTCATGTGTTTGACTCAAAAACTATGCAGTTAAACCCTAAAATAAAATATCATGTTAGTTATTGTGTTTTGGATTTCTATCATGAAGGAAGCTACATTAATTTGGTCACAGTTTGAGGTGGAGTTTCAAACCTTAGCTAGAATTGCTAGAATGCTATCATTGCAACATACCACGAGTCTTGGGGAAACCTGGCCTGGTTCATGGTTATCATTTTTGATATGGTTGTAAACCCTAATGGTGTTGGTATTTCACCTATAAATGTCCACTCTCTCAATTGTGGATGCGAGGTCTTCCTGGGATTAATAATGCCACTCCTAGGTGGGGTTTTGGGAAGGTTGTGGATCCTTGGTTTGGGTCAACTTGCCCCCCAACACTCCCTCCAAGGTTATGAGGTTTGCATTACTAAAGCCACAATGGAATACAATGTTGAAACAACACTACATGATTGTATTTGATTACTAGTTGACTCTTGGAAAGAATGGGTTTTGTCAATTGCATATAGTTGTGTAACATTGTAATAGTTGTATTGTACTTGTAACTAGAATAATCTATTGTGAAGGCATTCGTTTGATGAGAATGACCTTTGAGTTCATTGTAATGACTTGCACTAAATTAGAAATATGATTTCAAACTAGTATTTATTAAATTGGACACTATTTGTGAACAAATTTATCTTAGTATGGACTTCCATGTGTTTGAATGACTGAGCACTACCCATGGAAGAGTAGATATTATGTACTTGTGATCACTACATCATTTGGATAGAGGACTCATAAATGGAATATAGGACCTTCTGTTTCATTGTCCATAAAATCTTAAGGGTTGATTAAGTTATTATGCATGGATGTAAATGGAAACTTTAAGCTCTCTGAAGGCAGCTTGCTTATTGTTTGCAAACTAGCATTAATTTCTTATTTTAACTGTGGAAACATCTTGTGGACACTAGTATGGTGTTGACTAAGGAATTATCTTGTAAACTGGTGCAGGGGCACCTAGATACTTTAATTAATTTCATGTTCATTTTGATGTTTTGGTGTTGTATAGGGTCCAAGTGACCAATTGTAAGGCCTAGTGTCATGTGTGAGTCCAAGTGGAATAAATCTAGGTTCATTTTGTAAGTCCCAAATGACATTTGTCAATTGTAATCGCATAATGCTAAAAATAGCAATAATTCCAAAAATAGGCAGTAGTGTTTCCCAGCCGCTTGGAATCGATCTCCCAGCCGCTTGGAGTCAGTTTCGTACTACTCTGGGCGAATCTATAAAAACCAGGGAAATGAACAAGATCAGGTATTAGGGTTTGAGGTTGTGATCAGTCATATGATATTGTGATTGAATGCAGTCAGATCGTAGAGAGGAGGTTGAGTGTGATTGAACATTGTTTCAAATAGAAATAAAGATATTATGTTCCATCATTTTGATTCCTGTTCTCTGTAATTGCAAGTTTGTTAGCTGTAGATTTCCTTTTTGTTCTGTACTTTCCGTTGTTGCGATATGGCCATATGAAGCATTCCACTAATAAGATTTCTGTCAAAATCAATGGAATGGCTTCTCGATGTACATATATGTTTTTATTTCTTGTTTCTATTATTGTCATTTGTGTTCTGTTTAATGGTGGAGAGGATCAGATCGACTGTGCTGCGCAGTAGACTAGCCTAGCATCTCCATGTGCTAGGGTTTGGGTTGGAAGTTAGGTGATTTGAGGACTTGCAGTTTTGTGAAGGCAACATCGGCGAGACATAACATTCAGAGAAGCCTTTGAAAGTTACACCGATCAAGGTGTTAGACTGATAGAATGCGTATTGCATATCACAAATGTATATTGAGAATGTATGTGAGAATATACATTCCATCGGATACAAAAAGTGACCGGTCGTAGCAGTGAATCAGGGTGTAGTAACCGGCCATAACAAGTCATGTTATGCATATACCATAGTTTGGCATATCAGAGTGTTCAGCGTATCAGGGGAAAAGTATTTGGGTTCGTCGATGGATTAAGTCTCACTGAAGGGATGTGCTTGAAAGTGACATTGGGGAGATAGGTGTGTTGGTGGAATAGTTTTTGAGTTGGCCGACAGTGTTAAGTCCTGCCGATAGTGGGTTTGACGGGTTTAAAAGTTGATAAGTGTTCACTTCCACTGTGTGCTCTGCATCATAAACACTAGAAAGGTCTATGCATGTTAATCATAGATTGTAACCCTACATTTGGAAGGAAATTGTTACTGTAGATGTGATATATAATGTACAATGGTATCTGGTCTATGGCATGACATCTTTAGTAGGAGGTACCTTCATATTTCTGTAGCATCATGTTTGGGCTAAGGTACCATAAAATTAAGTGTGCATTGTATGGTGTTATTGTATTGGAGGTTGCTGTTGTTGGAAAGGAGGCAGATAACTGAGAGGGGGGGTGAATCAGTTATCTCAAATTACTTTAACTTTCTTTTCTTCTTTAATAATTAGTGCAACATCAAAACATATAAGCATATGTGATCATAAGAACAGAAATAAAATCAACACACATAGCACAAGGATTTTTACATGGAAAACCCTATTAAGAGAAAAACCACAAGGTGACTAACCCAAGATTGTATTCTCTATTAAAAGAATAATGGAGTACAAATGGTACTTGCCAATTAGGGCTCACTACTTGAGCACACTGCTCACAAGAGGACCACTACCTACAAGAGACTCACTGTCTACAAAACTTATAGAAGGTAATCAGGTGTTTGAATTGATGAGAGGCATCTACAAATGCAAGAGTTCAGTTCTGGTTAGGCACAATACTTGGATCTGATGCACTTCATTCTTCCTCTGTTTTGGTGCTCTGTCACATACCGAACTTGAATTGCTGCTTTCACACTTATCCCTACTTTTCCTTGTACTTTATTTCATCCCACATACACCACACACACCTACATACTAGAATCCATCTGGTATATATATCCGTATAAAGGACTCTCATCAACTTCCTAGTTGGCAACAAGAACACTTCAAGATATTTGCAAGTGACTGATATGTCAGCAAAATCCATGCTTGATTTGTGATGCGTATCAAAACATGGGCATAGAAGTCTTTAATCATGTCGGCCAACAATGTATAATCCCCAAATTGCTTGATCAACACCTTTTACTCATCCAGATTGAAGTCTGATGCTCTACCAATCAGTTCTTTCTCTGTCTGCTCTGCCTGTATGAAACCAAACACTCAGATGCTCATATCTTTTTCATGTTTTATCACCGGAGGCTAAATCTCTAGAATATAGTGGTCATGATACCCCTCTTGACTTATCCAAGTCTGTAACTTTCTAAGTTACACCATCTAACAGATCCAGACCTAATTGTCAGACCTTGTTGCATACTCTGTTCTTGTTCACTGGACCAAAACAATCTTCAATCTGACTTCCGGTATAGGCATACTATGTACTACAGATGTGTGGGATAGACTTTTTTTCCATCAATGACAACACTCATGAAGACACACAGTGTCTCTTGCTAACAATCTCCCCCTTTGGTATTGATGGCAACACTTAGTGAAAAATGGCTAAGTGTCACAGTAAACTCCCCCTTGGATGATACTCTATCTTTTGCACTATTTTACCGGAGCTCCCCCTTAGTTGGATTCCACATTTTTCACTACTCCTCACTCCCCCTTTGACATCAATGGCAAAGGGCAAAATTTGCTTACCAAAATTTTGCAAAAATTAATCTATACATGGTCGCATAAGTACATATACATTTTATACTTACATATACTTAAGTATATCCGCAAAAGTGACCTTCAACTATACAAACTCTGTGGCCTAGCTTTGCTTCATCCTATCCAAAATGGAGATGTGACCGCTCAACAAAAATGCATATTCTTCTGCCCTTCTTAAATATGTCGGATCACTGGTCCGGGCTGTGGTCTGAGCATCTGTCAAGGCCTCATGCATTGCCTCTAACTTAGGGATAATTATCCCTCTGATTTCACTCATTCTGTTATTATGTCCTTCTTCTCTTTGTTCAGCCTCTTTATTTCATTTATGATGACAATGGGCTGGCATTCTTGATTCATTAAAGAGGTAGTAAGGGGATCAAAATTATGAGATAAACTTGATAGTTTACCTTCCTATTCTTTCACTTTCTTTTCAATATCCTTTGTCACGTTGGGCCAAGATAGACAAAATTTGTACAAGTCCCCACCATCTTTAAGAGCATTTTCAAGGCTCTTTATTCCAATGTTCAAGGTCCTCCTATCATTAGAAATGAGTCCCTGTACTTCAGTGAATCTTTTTCCCAAAAACTCCTTCCAGACCTTTGCTTCTACTAATTTTTCTAGAGATTCAAAGTGAGTGCTAACAGAATTTACCAAATATTTCAAGTTGCTAGATGGTGAGGCCAAAGGATCCTTTTGGAATGATGGCATGATCTTCTCCAGCATCCTGGATGCCATCTCCAATAGTTCACAATCTTCCATGTGAGATTTTAGGAGTTTTTATTTTGCTTTGGCTTAAGCAAAAGATGTTATTTTCATTGTCTAGATCAGAGAGAGAGAGTCAAAATTTAGTGGCCCTTGAAATAGTTTAGGCTCATCTATCTCCATCATTTCTTTGTTCAAGAAGTTATTCACTATCTCTGCAGTGTCTCTTGCCAGTGATTGAGACTTCTTTTCTTTTGGGGTATCAGAACAGTCAACATTAGTCTCTTCTGCTTGTTCTTCTTCTTTTCCTCTGACCTCTTCTTCTTGACTTACTTTCTCCTCTTTTCTTCCTTCTCCTTCAACTTCAAAATCTGGAATGTCTGTAGTGGGATCCAGAGGAGAGATATCACTTGAGATTACTGCTTCATGAACTTCCTCTTCTGGAATAGAGGAATCCAAGTCCTTAGACTTCTCTTCATCTAGCTCTTTTGATCCTTCTACATCTTTTTCAGAAGATTCTTCATTGGTTACATTTAATCCTTCAACATCCATGGTAGAAGGTTCTTCATCTGTTTCCTCTACAATAGGAAGATTGAATCTTTTGAAAGCATTCCAGAGGATGTCTTTTGTTTCTTTTGCTACTTGGTTAGTTTCTCCAAGCATAAGTTTGTTCATTCTTGCTTTACTCTAGAATTCATCCTTACAGTCCTTAAAGATCATGTTCATTTGTTTTGGGGTGATAGAAGGACAAAGCTAAATTGCTATCTATTCCTGGATCTCTAAGTCTTTTTCCTTGGCATTCTCTTTTCTCAGTTCAAGTACTTCTTCTAGGCTCTGAGGAATTAAGGATATAATTTCAATGAAAGCTTTATTGTAAATATTCAAGTACCTGACAACAGCGTCTTCCAAAATCCTCTTGTCAGTATCACTATATTCATCATAGAACTTTGTTACTGGCTGCAGGTTCCCATCCACAGTGACTGCCTTGATGATGTCATCAATGGAAAGGGTAGGATTTTCAACAAATTCTTCTGCCTTTTCTTCCTTATTTTTACTGGAAGAGAATTCTCTAGATGTTTTATTCTTCTTCATTTTCTTGATTTCCTCATCAGATTCTGTTTCTTCATCATCTTTGAGGCTTGTATATGACCTTGTGGCTTTGGTCTTTGTCCTCTTTTCTCCTTTTCTAGATGTCTTGACTTCTGGTTTGGTGGCCCTTGAGCTTTTAGGAGTGGCAGGTGCAGAGCTCTTGGAGGATCTAGTCCAGGAGGAGGCTTGTACCATAACATCTCCTTTCTTTGCTTCTTGTTTTTCTTTCTCAGCCTTCTCCATTTTCTCTCTGTTTGCATCTACTGCCTCTTTTGATATGCCAAATCTTTTGGCAATTTCCTCAACTTCCCTTCTAACTTTCCTCTTTATCTCCAGTTGTCTTAACTCAACATGTATTTTTACACTTAGTTCTTGAAAGGTTCCAAACCTTTTTGCCTTAGGGTCCTTAGGCTGGCTCAACAGGTGTTGAATATGTAGCTCCAAGATTTTCTCATCGACCTCATATCCCATAGGCATTATCCACACTATTCTAGGCTCAACTGCCTCCATTAGACATTGATCAGTGTCAACCATGAAGCACACTGTATCCTTGTATTTCTCAACTATAGATTGAGGTATTCTCTCTCTGGCTTGCATCATGCTTTGGAAGTTCTTAAAGTAACCCCAGAGAGCTATGTTTTGAGCTTTAGTATCACCAAGTCCATACATATAATCTCTAATTTGAATTCCAACTGGTTTGTCATTTTGCCATACCCAACCACTTGATCCGGGTAGCTCATTCATGTAATAAAAGAACAAACACAGTATTAGACAACCATATTTGAAGGAATTCTTCTTATCCTTTTTGATCTTTTGCAAGTTTGTAAATAGTTGATTTAGGAGAAGGTCGCATAGGTCATAATCTGCATTTTCCCTCAACATCTGATATGCTGTATATATTGCAGTCCCAGACACAGAATTCTCCCTGCTAGAATGATAGATCTTGTACCCAATTATCATTGAGGCAAACTTGACATCTGGATCTGTGATGCCATCTATGGTCATTGCTCTTTTGTCAAACTTAGATCAGGTGGCTTTAGTTACTGTTTGGTTCTTGATAGATTTAAGTGCAGGTAACCCACTGGAAGAATGCAATCTAGTCACTGCCCTGATGGCATCTTTTGTTATCTTGAAAGGCCTCATTAGCCACATGAAATTATCATGCATCCTACTTAGGACATACCAGACCCAATCATCTTCTGCAAAACAGGGAAAGTGTATGCAATGTTTGAAGAGTTTATCCCGGAGGGCCTTGTATTGAGGTTTGAGTTTAAAACTCTCATCTATTAGCTGTTTGTGATAGATGTCCATCAATTTTGAGTCTCCAAATTCCTTAATGTTGGCATGGATATAAACCCTAACATATTCTACATGCAAAACCCCATGCGAATTGCTAGAAAATGTGCCTAAAGGATCAACTTCTAGAGATTTATAGGGGTGTTTCTTGAATTTTGGGCATGGCCTACCTGTGATCTTAACAACCATTGGAGTAGCCATCTTGCAAAAGATTTAGAGAGAGATTTTCAGAATGGAAGTACCTTTTTACGCTTTAGGGTTCGAAATAAGAGCCGGAATAAATCGCTGGTTGAATTCGATTTTGCAATTGAGTGAGTTGTAGAAAATTTGATGCAGAGCTCTTCTTTTCTTCTTCTCGAATGCAAATGTACAAATAATAAGTGAATGAACCCTTTTATCCTTGCACAAACCCTAATTTCCTTTTGTAATAAATGTACAACATAAGTTATTCGGTTGCCCTGTTTTGAGAGAGATCTTTTTGAGTCATTGTATTGATCTTAGAATCATTTTTAGTGAGGATTGACAATGTATCTTCTTTACTTCAATCATGCCATGGGTCCACAGATCAAAGTATTTCAATTCTGAATCATATCGGATCTATCTATAAAAATCCTGCTTTACCAGAGCGCTGTTGGAACTGGATTAACTTGAGCGATTAAACTCTTGCAAAACTCCATGTGGATCTTTCATATTTTTTACTGAAGGTTATGTAGATGTTTTTTTGAGAACCCTTTAATCCACAACATTTCATGTACTGAATTTAGGCACTAATTGACTGGCTGGGGGAATTTGTTTTTCTCTATGACTCCTCCTGAGCGAGAGCTCATCTGTTTAGTTTCCAGAAGGAATATCAGCACCGGATTCTGGTGCGGATCCATCCCAAATATTTTATGTACTCTTCTTCACCCAAATCTTGCTCACCGCCTTTTGAACTTCATCCGCATTCACTTTACCTTTGCCCTTATCTTGTTTTTTATTATGTTGCACCAGACCATTTCTATCCTGATTTCTACTTCTGCGAAATTTGACAATATGATCGGATCTATTGCAATTGTAGTAGACAACATTTCTTGGCTTATTTGATTGATATCCTCTTAATCTGCATTGATTAGCCATATGTCCCATTCTATTGCATGCAAAGAATCTACCATTGAATGAATTGTTTATTTGCATATTTCTGCATTCATGAGATTTGTGACCATACCTTTTGCAATTAAAACATTGTCCAGAGAAGGATGGATTAGTTTGATTCATTCTCTTCCTGTGCTGAGTTGCTTTATGACCAAAATTGTTGCAATTGAAGTAGTATCCATTGAAGGATGGATATCTTTGAGCATTTTGTTGCCTTACCGGAGGTCTTCTAGGCCTGTTTCTTTGATTTCCTGATCCAAAGTTTTTCTGACCGGATCTAGAGCTTTCACCTTTCTCATATCCCAAGCCACGCTTATCATCTACCCTCTTTTGGCTTTCAAGAAGAATTTCAAGTTGAGCTAAGCTTATCTTGAATTTTACTTTGTATTCATTTGTTGTTTGAAGATCTTGTTTAAGAGTGTCTATCTGATTCTCAAGTTGTTCTTCATTGTCTCTAGCTTCTTCAAGATCTAATTCAAGATGCCTGATTATTCTATCCATTTTGTGGCAGTCCTCTATTTTCTCCTTGAGAGATTGTTTTAGATTATCTTTAATTTTCCTCTTTTCTTCAATTTCTTGGGTGAATCTCATAACCCCTGATTCCATTTCATGCCTTACCATAATAACTTCTTTTGACAGTTTCTCACATAGCCTATTTTTCTCATCCAGATCTTCATTGGTATTATTGACTTCATTCTGATTGGCTAATTTTTGAAGTTGTTCCTTTCTCTTTTTCACAAAGATACTTAGTTGTTCTTTTAGCTCATTTATGAAATCATCAGCTTGTTTGAGTCTTTCTCTCAAGTTATTGACTTCAAAGTGGGATAGTTCAAGATCATCAAGAGTAGATTGAAGTTGTTCCTTCATACCATAAATATCTATTGAGATTCCCAGATCTTCCTCAAGCTGTTAGGCTTTGTTTAGAGGAACTTGGCTCTGATACCAATTGTTGGAAACAAGGTAGATAACTGAGAGGGGGGGTGAATTAGTTATCTCAAATTACTTTAACTTTCTTTTCTTCTTTAATAATTAGTGCAGCATCAAAACATATAAGCACATGTGATCATAAGAACATAAATAAAATCAACACACATAACACAAGGATTTTTACGTGGAAAAACTTGTTAAGGGAAAAACCACAGGGTGACTAACCCAAGATTGTATTCTCTGTTAAAAGAATAATGAAGTACAAATGGCACTTGCCAATTAGGGCTCACTACCCAAGCACACTACTCACAAGAGGCACACTGCCTATAAGAGACTCACTGTCTACAAAACTTACAAAAGGTAATCAGGTGTTTGAACTAATGAGAGACATCTACAAATGCAAGATTTCAGTCCTGGTTAGGCACAATACACGGATCTAATGCACTTCATTCTTCCTCTATTTTGGTGTTGTTGCTCTGTCACATACCGGACTTGAATTGCTGCTTTCACACTTATCCCTGCTTTTCTTCGTACTTTATTTCATCCCACATACACCACACACACCTACATATTGGAATCCATATGGTATATATATCCGCATAAAGGATTCTCATCAACTTCCTAGTCGGCAACAAGAACACTTCAAGATATTTGCAAGTGACTGAATTGTCGGCAGAATCCATGCTTGATTTGTGATGCGTATCAAAACATGGACATAGAAGTCTTTAATCATGTCGGCCAACAATGTATAATCCCCAAATTGCTTGATCAACACCTTTTACTCATATAGATTAAAGTCTAATGCTCTACCGGTCAGTTCTTTCTCTATCTGCTCTGCTTGTCTGGAACCCAACACTCATATGCTCATATCTTTTTCATGTTTTATCACCAGAGGCTAAATCTTTGGAATATAGTGGTCATGATACCCCTCTTCACTTATCCAAGTCCACAACTTTCTGAGTTAAACCACCTGAGAGATCCAGACCTGATTGTTGGACCTTGTTGCATACTCTGTTCTTGTTCACCGGACCAAAACAATCTTCAATTTGACTTCCAGTATAGGCATACTATGTATTGCGGATGTGTGGGATAGACTTTGTTGCCATCAATGACAACACTCATGAAGCCACACAGTGTCTCTTGCCAACAATTGTTAGCTGCCGTTGCACCAAAAGATCGACCTGTTAATGCCTGATACAACCACTTGACTTAACAAGCACGGGAGGCGGTTAAGCCTTGTCGCAAACCACCGTAGCGCAACACTGAACAAGGAGACCAAGGGCCATACCTTGCAACAATCCCCCCAGCACAAGCATGGGGTTTGAACCTGTGACCTCAGCTCTGATGCCAATTGTTAGCTATCGTTGCACCTGAAGATCAACCTGTTAATGCCCAATACAACCACTTGACTTAACAAGCATGGGAGGCAGTTAAGCCCTTGTTGCAAACCACTGCAGCACAGTGCTGAACAAGGAAACCAAGGGCCACACCTTGCAACAACTATATGCAAATCTACAGTGATATAAGGAGACTCAACTCTCGTCATTTCATTGCACAAAGTGAGTGACAAAACAACTACCTAGTTTAAAATTGGCCCTTCTTTAAGCAACATATGTAGCAATGAGACTTAGGATTCTTGAAAATGACAAGCATCCTTCTCCCCATATATCCTGCTAACTAGGGCCACTATGTTTTTACTAAACCCTTGATGCTGATGGAAGGGTACCATTTAGTGTTCCTAGAAGTTAATTGTCTAACTCCTCCTCTTGAGCCAATTTCCTTGTATGATGAACTAGATGATTGGGATGACCATCTTGAAGATGTAATTAAGACTTTTGTGCTTATGTAGTGTTGTAAATGTACAGTCCATGGGGACAAAACTTGTAGATCTTAGTGTTAATCATGATATAGGCAGAATTTTTTTTAATTGTTGGTCATGTAAATGTGAGTTTTCAGCTACCACAAGTGTACTATTAAGGTTAGTCTCGCTAAGGAAAGCATGGATGTAAGAGTCAAACTTGAGATACATGATCTTGACTTTCTTCTTGGTATACCTAAAGTTTCTAATCTCTTTGTTAATGAGCTAGATGTCAATTTGAACCAAGGATGTGTTTCCAACATTTGTGATGATGTTTGCATTCATGAGGATGATAAGTTACATCAAAATATCAAAAGTTACATAGCCTCTGAGATGGAGTTTATCCCATCCGCAAGGGAGTTAATTCATTCCAGCTATTCTGCTGAGAACAGATCGCCATATAGGCTTACAAAGTTCGCAAAAGCAGTCATGTCGTAGTTTTCCAATCCCTCTCTGAAGATCTTGAGGGATTCTTCAGTTTTCTTCTTCTTCTTGATTATCTCCACGTCGAAGACTTCATAGATGAAACCTTTTTTTGGATTTGGGTTGGTATCCTAGCCTACATTAACAACATCATCCTTGATCCCCTCACTGACCAGAAAACCCATAAATCTTGACGCCCTAGCAAGAGACCTTGTGGCTTGGACAACAATCACGTAGAAATGCTCTAAAAGGACACCGTCATGGATATGGCTGCCTTGCGCTCCCCTTATCCATGCAATCTCTTAATGGCATTGCGTAGCCCCTCCTCCTCTATACTGAATATGCGGTGGACTTGTTGGTCCACCTACTCCTCCAAGCACTCGCAACGGACTCCGAAGTGTTTTCTGCCCGCCACTGCTATGGGAGACTTCGAGCTGTCCTCTTAAAATAGGAAGTTTCTATCCATTACTTTCCTCGTGACTTACTCACATTGTTTGAAATTTGCAGGTTTTATGATGCTTTTTGCCTGTCTGAACCTTCCTCACTTCTGGAAAAGGAACACTTGATTGACTCTTCCCTAATCAAACCAGACTGGGGACAGTCCTTCCTATCTCCTCTGGGATTTCCTATCTTGGAGAAAGCCATGCTCGCCATTGATTCTTCTGAGATCTCCTGCCTTGAGCTGTACCTACAAAATTCCTAAATCCCCATCATCCTTGATTAGCATCTTTCTCAGATCCTTGAAACACTGCCCTTCGGATAAGCATTCCTCCCATGTTTCCTGCTCAACCCCTCGATTCGCTAGGAGATTGGCCACCCCATTGGCCTCTCTGTATACATGCATGGTTGACCTCCTTGCCCGTGCTGGCTATCTTGAAGACACCCTAAACTTTATCATTGAGATACATGTTAAATTTGTGCTGGTTGTATGCATGTGTTTTCTTGGTGCCTATAGATCACATATAAATATAGGATTAGGAGTATTTATAGCAACACTGCTTTTTTATTTGGATCCTAAAAATGTTGCACAACTTATGTTCTTCTCTCAAACATCTATCCACAAGTGGGCAGGTGTGGTGAGGTAAGGAGATTGATGAAAGATAGAGGAACTAAAAAAATGCCAGGATGTAATTGGATTGAAGGGCATAAAATGGTACATGTTTTTTTGTGTAGGAGACAGATCACATCCATAGACAAAGAAGACCTATGTAAAGTTGGAGAAATTGGCTTGGAAGATGAAGGCAGCAAGGTTTTTTCTAGATTCAAGAATTTACTTAATGTTGTGGAAGGATGGGAAAAAGAATTATTTCTCTGCCACCATGGTGAAAAGTTGGCAATTGCATTTGGTTTGTTAAACATGCCCCATGGAACAACTATTAGACATTTATCTTAAGGTTACTCATGAACCTTAAGATAAATAATTATTGAAAAAAAACTGTGCATTCATTAATGACATGTAAGAGAATTTAATCAACTACTACTTAAAAACTCTTTAGTGTTTTTGTCTAATGCAGGTTATTAGATTAATAGTGAAAAAGAACATACATTGACCATGCAATTTGTGGCACTTAAGGTTATGTAATAGAATTTACAGTTGATAGTTAAATTGTATAACAATTTTTTTTATGATCTTTAGTAACGTTTATTAGAATTGTTGCATGTTTTACATCATTGGAATGACATATTAGCTGTAACTTTTTTGAAATTTTATTATGGTATGTGCACTTTGATATGATGTAATATGATTATGGTTTCATTTCATATGTTGGAATATTAGATATATAACAGAAAAATGAATTATTACATGAAATAAATAATAACTTTTCATTTTAAATATTTTTTTTTGCAGAACACGGGTCTTCCAGAAGATGAAGATGATCTTGATGATATAGATCCAGATTATATTGGTTCTAGTACAGATCACATGGCAGAGGATGATGATGATGCAGATATAGGAGACAAGGCCAATGACGATGATGACACTGACGACGACGACGACGACGATGATGATGATGAGGTAGTTACTGGTAGTAGCCAGTGACATTCATGATCATATAGACTGCATCATGGATCATTGTTGAGATATCGTTATGATGCCTCTTTTCATGGTTACTATCATATGTATCATTTTCACGGCCTGCAGTACCATATTATTGAGTTGTATCATTTTCACATGTATCAATTTGACTTATATCATTTGGACATGTATCATCTTGACTTGTATCATTTTGAGTTACATAATTTATCATTTTTACTTATAGCATTTGTACATGTATCATTTTAACTTATGTCGACTGTTGGACATGTATCATTTTGACATGTTATTGATCTACTAGCATATTTGACTTTCACTTGTTTTAATTATATATGATGATGATCTTTGTGAGGCCGATTATTTTTCCTTCCTTATTTTGATCATTATACATTTCAGTTGATGACATTATCAGACCTTTTAAAGACTATGGTTTCATTATGTAGACTTGATTATATCTCATGATTTTGATAGGACATTGATTAGACATATGTGATTCAATTTGATCATAATTGATGCTATTTTGTGATTCGACATATGAGATATATAGTTGATGATGCTTTGTAATGAGATTTCTAGTTATTTATGTGATGTTGACTATTTGACATGTGATTGAAAAATGCAGTTTAATTCAGAATTATGTTATTGATGATTATTGTTGTATTCTATGGCGTGAGTTTAATTCTAGTTGATTCGGCTATGATTATCATGATATGATTGACACTTGATTGAGATGTGCAGGTTTACATTCCCAAGCCATGAGAAATTAGAGGTAGAATTCACACTATGTATTCCCTATGAAACCGATCCATTCCCAAGAGGGATGAGGATCACGTTTGAAATTGAATGTTATTTTTAGTGCTTGATTTAATTTTATCATTTTGGCCTAGTACCCTTTGTTTATATTAATTAATGTTGAGTGTTGTATAATTTTTATTGACTTACATCACTTGGTATCTATTTTATTTTTTGAGGCCATTTAAAGTGGATTTATGACCCCCTTGGTGAACCTTAGTGTCCCAAAATTTACCCTAGGTGGTTACCCATGGGTCTAAGGTCAATTTTGACTAACTAACCCTTGGATTAACTCACTTTTGGTCACTCTAAACTATGGTTTAGTCAAAGTGACGAATTTTGAAATTAGAGAAGGTGGGAGATGAGTCATGCTTTGGGAAAGACTCATCTCCCTTCCCAAATTTTGGGAATCCCTTCCCTAGGAAGACTTGGGAGGTCTCCAAGACTCCTAAGTGTGTAGAATCTTCCTCCAAGACTCTCACACACGTGTGAGAGCATCTTGGAGGGAGATGGCTCTTTGAGAGAATAAGAGGATGCTATATGGCATCCCTTATCCTCTTGAAGGTTTGAGTGGGAATGCCACCTCACCACTTGTTCTCTCACACATGTGTGAGAGCACAAGCGGATAAGGTGAGGATTGAGAGGGAATTGGAGGATGACACTTGTCACCCTCACACTTCCTCTCCCTTTCAAGTGGCATTGGAGGAGGAAGGAGAAGGTGACAAGTGTCACCTTCTCATTCCTCAAGGCCAAAATTGATGGCCTATATTACCTCATCTTGTTGAGGAGTGTGGGGTTATGGCATTTTGGAGTTTCTTGCTACTTTTGAGAGTAATTTTGGGAAAGTTAGAGAAATTCTTGGAGATTGGAAGGTTTGGGAAAGCTTGGAGCTCATCACTAATTGTGCTTCCATTATAGGGATTTGAAGGTAAGCCTCATGAACTATGTTCTTCACCCTTTCTTATTTATTGTGATGTGTTTGTGTTTTTTTAGGTTGTTGTTTCATTATTTTGTGTGGGATGGGTGTATGGTGAGAGCACCTCCATTTGGAGGTAAGGCTCAACTAGTTTGGGGTAGGGGAAAGGAACCTCCTTGAGGTCACTCCCATATTGTGTTATTCATGCCTTGAGGGCTTTTACTTGTTGTGGAGATTATTTGAATGTCAAGAGTGCCATGGAGGCTATTTTGAGATATTTGGAGAGTTGTGGTTTTAGAGATTTTTAG
The DNA here is from genome assembly GCA_027924645.1 of Cunninghamia lanceolata. Taxonomy (NCBI): domain Eukaryota; kingdom Viridiplantae; phylum Streptophyta; class Pinopsida; order Cupressales; family Cupressaceae; genus Cunninghamia; species Cunninghamia lanceolata. The sequence goes on along the minus strand of BSBN01000810.1, from coordinate 3,011,558 downwards.
CTTGAGGCCATGAGATTGGTATTTTAGTACTTTTGGGCGGCCTTTGAAGTAGAGGGGTCCATTCCCTACCCCCATCAAACTCATTTTCATGAGTTTAGTTATGTGTTTATCCTTGGGGCTATTTTTGTGTTGATGTTGTTTGATTCTTGTTGTTGAGTGTATGCACCTGTGTGAATCTCTACCTCCCTAGGTCAGGGGTGACCCACTTATGGGTCTACGGTAGGGAGGAGGGCATTTTGAAGTGGCTGGGTTGTTCTTTTTGTGGTGTTTTATTTGCAGGTGCATATATGGAGAAAAGGAGCTTGTTGTGAAGTCCATTTTTGTGTAGTTGTTCCCTTTGTTGTTGGCTGTTTGATCCATGGCCATTGGGGCCCTAATGTATTTATTTGTCAAATGTATGCCCTTGAAATTGGCTATGGTAAATGTTGAAATGCAAACATTCTATTTATTTTATTTAAAGGTTGATACTCCCTTTATTGTGGAGTTAGTTTTGTGTTGAGAAAAGCATGAGTTGATTTATTTTCTGTCATCATTCCTTTCAAGAAGATATATATATGTATGAGTGTTGCTGAATAAATTTTATTGCATTCCAAGAAAGAAAGAGAAAATGTAAATACATTTCTGTCATTATTCTCTTCAAGAAAGGAAATACATCTTAGTTGTAAAATAATTTTTATTGCATACAAAAAGAAAAGGAAAGTTTAAATCAGTTTTCTGTTGTTGCATTAGAAGTTCATAATATTTGTTTCTATTGAAAATAGAATGAAATACATTCTCTACCTTGTATACTGCTTTCAAAAAAAAATATATAGAGTTATCTATGTAAAAGTTATGTTTCTTTTCAAAAAAAAGGGGAAAAAGGAAAGCTACTGTTATAGTTTATTCTATAAAACTGAAAGTGAATATTTCTACCATTTAATTCATTGTGGAGAAAGTAGTTTTGGGTTGTTTTTATTTAAATGTATATATATATATATATATATATTTAATTTCTCAGTTTACTCAACTTGCTATTATTTATGCACTGGTTATTTTCTGTAAAAAAAAAGGGGAAAACTGTATCATTTATAAGCTCTCTCTATATATATATATTAAAGTATACACACATATATATATATGTGCATATATATAATTATATATACAGTAAAAGAAGTAGGGATTTTAACTGTTTTATAATAAAAGAGACAGTGAATATATATCCGAATATATATATACACACACACACACATATATATATATATACTTAATAGTCAATAAACTTTGAATATACATCAGATGTATCTCGAAATATAATGCAGAGATTTTGAATGGTGGGCAGACTGTTCATTGAATAGTTTTAAAGTTGTTAAAAAAATATAAAATAAAATGTATGGACTGTGGGCCGCAGCGCCTATAGTCCACCATTTGTTTGCAAAAAGAGGTGTGGGGGGAGGCGGTGCCTCCACCCACACCCCCCAAACCCCCAAACTTTCCGTTGCCGCTGACACCCGTTACCCCCCTCTTAACTCTCCACTACCGGCACTCCCACTAATAGCGCTCTCACCTCCGTTACCTCACGCCGGTCTGCGATACCCTGCGCTCCACCCCATCTCGGCCGCCGCTCAGCCCCCAACTGCCCTTCAACCCTGTAGCATGTGGATAATTTTAACTTATACATTTTGCCTATATATATATCTCTGCTAAAAATAAAAGAATACAGTATAAACATTTAAAAAAAAAGAAACTCCTGATAAACAAAATGTATACCTCCGTGGGAGGTAGTCTCCATCCATGGCCTCCATGGATCATTTCAAAACCCTAACCTGCAAGTCAAATGGAAGAAGAAAACAAACCAAGAAGAAATGAGATAATGAAATTAGGGCAACAAAACAAAGACGAATATTAAAATGCAATTAGGGTTTCCATTAGAAAAAAAATAATTTTAAATTGGATTAGGGCTCCTCCATTTAGAAAGCAATATTTTATTTGAGAGGATTATATTATGTGAGGAGATGGTTTTATTTCTTATTTTTAAATTTACCCTTTTTGCCCTTGTTCTTCTAACCATGGGAGTTTAATTTATTTTTGTTTAAAATTTCAATGGGGTTTTGCATTTTGAATTAATTACCTTGTGAAATAATTTTATCTTAGGGAATTAATTTTATTCAAATTGGGAAGAATTTTTCCCCTTGTTTTAAATTCATCTTGGTGGGGATATTTATTTTATTTTTCCTTGGTGAGATTTTATCGTTTTAATTAATTATCTATTTTATTATTTTTTTTTTTACGGGAGTGAGTATCTTAGTCTCCTCCCTTCTCTATTATTCCGAGTTCAATAATAAACATAATTGCCGAAATTATGTTTATTAACGGACTCAAATTTTTGAGATCCATTTTGGCGTTTGTTATTATTTTATTTTATTATTTCATTTCAAATTTTTAATTTTTTATGCAAGGCCAATTTATTTGACCTTGGAGGATATTTATTTTATTTTATAAATTGTTTTAAATTTGTTCTTAAGTTTTATTTCAAATTTTATTCTTAAATTTTATTTGAATTCCTTTTGGAACTTTATTTTAAAATTCTTAAGTCATTTGTTGAAGACGCGTTATGCTGTCGAATTTTTCCTAGATTTCTAGGGTTTTAATTTTACGATATTTTATTAAGTTCATTCCATCATTCGACCTTAATCATGCGCCATCCTGCCATTTTACTTAATCATTATTTCAATTTCTTTTGATCTGAGTTAGAATTAGATATCGAGGCTGGCAGATTCATCTTCACCTAGGAGACTTAGGGTTCATATTTTAAATTATTCTAACCCTAAAAGTGACACTCTTTGTGTTGCATACCCCCTAGATGGCTATCATCACGCAGGGGACTGTGTGGGACAACGTAACTCCCTTAATTATGTTGACATGTTTACGCCTTATGCGTATTGCCACCGAGCATGCAGACGTGTGCAAGGAGGTTTCTAGGGATAGGTAGAAAAGTTTTTCATAATTTGTGTCATGACCACATGGAAAATGTGGACATGACACATGTGTTGTGTGTTGTGACCGCATGGGAAATGCGGGCATGACAATCTTATCCGTATTGACTTGTCAATTTATATATATTGAAAGTGGTCGATGATTTTTGGATGGATATTTATTACGTATGATGATTTTAATTTACTTCTCATGATGGATGTTGTAAAATTCAATTAAATTATAGATATTTGACTCACTTATTTTAATTATAGATGATGATCATGTTATAATAATTATCTTGTTATTTTATAATAATTATTTTATTTTTTTATATAATTATCTTGTTAAATTGGAAGCAAAACCCAAAGCAACAAAAGAGGTCATAATGGAAGCAAAACTTGGCATCAATTAGGAAGCCAAAAAAGAAGCTATTTTCAATGCCATACAAGAAGCAAAATATGAAGCACGACTAAGAGCAAAACTAGAAGTAAAAATGGGAGCAGACATGGAAGCAAAGCTGGAAGCTAAATTGGGTGCCAAATCCGGTGCTAAATTAGAAGCAAAACTAGAAGCAAACCTGGAAGCAAAAATGGAAGTAAATCTAGAAGCAAAAATAGAAGCAAAACCCGAAGCAAACCTGGAAGAAAAATCGGAAGCAAAACTGGAAGCAAACCTGGAAGTAAAACCAGAAATAAAACTATAAACAAACCTAGAAGCAACACAAGAAGCTAAACCAGAAGAAAAATTAGAAGCCAAACTAGAAGCCAAATCCGACGCTAAATTGGAAGCAAATCTGGAAGCAAAATTGAAAGCAAAATGGGAAGAAAAAATTGAAACAAAACTGGAAGCAAACTTGGAAGCAACACAAGAAGCAAAACTAGAAGCAAAATTGGAAGCCAAACTGGAAGCCAAATTGGGTGCCAAATCCGATGCTAAATTGGAAGCAAATCTGGAAGCAAAATCAAAAGCAAAATGGGAAGCAAAATTGGAAGCAAAAATTGAAGCAAAACTATAAGCAAACTTGGAAGCAAAACCAGAAGCAAAAATAGAAGAAAACCTAGAAGCAACACAATAAACAAAACTAGAAGCAAAATTAGAAGCCAAATTGGGTGCCAAATCTGGCGCTAAATTGGAAGCAAATCTAGAAGCAAAATCAGAAGCAACACTGGAAGCAAAAATGGAAGCAAAACAAGAAGCAAATCTGGAAGCAAAATAGGAAGCCAAATTGGGTGTCAAATCTGGCACTAAATCTAGCTATTGCTTTCTGGCACTAAATCTGGCACTAAAGTCGGCACTAAATCTAGCGCAAAAGTAAGAATGCAAACTTGCGCCGAGTTTTGCACCGGAAAAAAGTGTCCAATTCCTAAGCTCAATTGCACTAAATTATGACACTATTTTAGGTGCTAATTACCTGTTCTGTTGTAGTGTACCAATATTATTACTTTGATGAGAGTGTCATAGAAAACCTAGAATGGATAAGTAGGGTTATGCCTAGGATTTGTTGATCCATGGAAGGGAATAACCTTAGATTTAGTAAACTTGAAATTGTTAGTGGGGTTATGCCTGGGATTGGTTGATCCATGGAAGGGAATAACCTTAGATGTCTTTCCATATCAAAATAGAATGATGGGTGAGTGTGTGACATCCATTCCAAGTTAGGGGTGATGAAACTTTGGCCAAAGTAGTGTAAGCAGCCAATGTTTCTAGGAAGGGCAATCATGCTTGTAGGTTGTAGCCACAATGTATGACAGTACTAGATATGTAGGACACAACATCAGCTTAATATAGGCTATTCTTTGAGGTTACCATACCAATCCGTTCGTCGAAGGGTAGGGCCATTTACCAGTTTAGTAAATGTGCGGGGGACTCCAGTTAGTCCGTGGTTGGCGAAAAAGTGCTTGAGTGATGCTTCTCCTCATGCAGTTGGCAGCTAGGATTTGAAGACAGACATCGGAACCATTGTATCCCTATTGTCAATTAGCTTTATGAAGCTTGTATGTAAGTATCTCTTGAAATATTGTAAATGAGAATTATTCAATTCACGTAATTATTGAAATGTGTAATTTGATAGTGCAATGGTTAAGTTTGACATATGTTTCAAATGTGCATTGTATCAAATAAAGGAAGGAAAAATTTTATTACTCATGTTTTGGTCTCATGATTTATTTACTCTTGGGTTAAAACTTAGTTGTATTTACTTGGTAGAACAAGTGGCATGTTACACGTGGTATCAGAGCTACTAGGTTCAACTCTGGAACCTATTTGCTCGCTATGCTTTCCCCTCCAACATTACAAGACTCTAATGTTTGGAATTCTTGTGCCAGGATGGTGAGTATCAGGATGACTGCAAGGAAGTCAGTCATTGGGAATGAACGCTATCTCAAGGTGAAGAAGGAAAGGGAAGCCATTGTTTGCACCATAGAGGGGACAAACAATGATGACATATGGTTAGGAGATACGGAGACACTAAGCCATGCCCTCTCCTGAATAAGTCAAGAGAAAAGAAGGATGAGAGATGATGCCAACTTGAACCGTCTACCTTCAATCTCTCCAACCAAATCAACATCCTTGCCACTATCTAGGGATATGCCCTCTGAGTATAGTGTGACTCCTGCCATGTTGTTTCGAGATCCTCAAGTTTCTCCTTTGGTAGAAATAATTGTAATTTCCTCAAGTGATGAATCAAAGGAGTATGTTCCCTGAGACTATGTACCTGAGGATAAGCCTGAGGGATACACTCCACTCAGCCCTGTAGCTGAGAGTGAATCTGAGGGATACTCTCCATTGGACTATCTCAATAGTCATTCCATGTAAATATAAGGATATTTAAATCCCTTATCTTTATTAACAAAAGAAAGTTTTCTTATCAAAAGCTTGTGTTTATATGCTCTTTTGGAAAATGCTTTGATTATAAATGATTCTATTTGAAAAGTTTGATGTTTTTAGAACGTTAGGTAAACATTCATAGAATCTAACCTTAATGGAAACCTACAGGGTACTTTCTAGAGAAAAATGGTTCATACCAGAACTAACCCTAGAGGAAGTAAAGAAGTGGGACAAGGGTTAGATAATATGAATACTAAGTTGGGCTGTATTCTAGCAATGATGATTGAGACAAGGGAGAGAGTGGGAATCTTAGAGCAAAAAGGAAAGGATAGAGAAGGAAAAGAAGTTCTAAATGGTGAGAATGAAGGAGAAAATTCTCATGAACACACTCAAGCTAGTGAGTGTGAGGATGAAGAATCACAATCTCAATCTTCATCTCAATCATGATTTGAGGGAATCAAGAGAAGGAGAACAACAAAGGAACTATCTAGAGACATGAGGAAGATTACACCTCCCAAGTTTGAAGGAACTACTAGTGGGGACGTAGCTGAGGCTTGGCTCACTGAAATGGAAAAATACTTTGAAATTAGGAACTACTCAAAAGTTACCAAGGTAGTGTGGGGAGCATCCAGTTGGTGGATGAATAAGAAGACAGAACTAGGGATCAGTTCAACTCAACTCACTTGGACTAAATTTGTGGGAATATTCCAAAAACGTTGGCTACCCCAACTGTTCTATGACCAAAAGCTCTTAGATTTTTAGAATCTAAGGCAAGGAGATTCTTCGGTCAATGAATATTGGGAGAAGTTTACCCATCTTTTGAGGTATGTACCTATTAACATGTTAAATAGAGCCTAATCAAACTCAGAGGTTAAATTTACCCCACTTTTATCGGTGCACTTTCCCCCCAAATTATTTAACAAAGTCAAGGGGCAGTACCCTTGGTGCCCTCCCTATCGCGATATAGGGTGGGGTCAAGGGGCAGCGCCCCTGAAAACTCTAATAATTTTTTATTATTTTATAAAGGTGTCCAGAGTTATTTTTCTATTGGACAACATAAAAAACCCTATTTTTGTAACTGACATAAGGCTTGATAAAAGTGACTAAGGGTTAGGGTTTCCATTGATGTATTGTAGCATTTTGCAGTGGTATTAAGTTGCAAGGATTGCTGGTTGTAATCAGTTTGATTTACTGGATAATAATATTGGACTCTCTGTTGGTGGATGTAGCCCAGGTTTGGGTGAACCATGTTAAAACTTGTCTCTCGCTGTTATTATTTCTGTGTATTCTCATTCCTCTGTTTAATCTTTATTTACATTTAATTGATATCTTCTACATGCAATCCCTAACAAGTGGTATTAGAGCAGGTTGTGTTCGATTATCATCTGCAGGAAGGTCTCACGGTTGAGTGGGAGCAATGGAGGATGAGGGTAAATTGAAGGTAGATAAATTCAATAGGCAGAACTATCAGTTATGGAAGATGAAGATGGAGGATTATCTCTATTAGAAGGATTTATGGAGGCCATTGAAAGGAATAGCCAAGAAACTGGCAACAATGACTAATGAGGATTGGAATCTTCTAGATAGAAAGGCATTGGGAACCATTCGGTTGTGCCTAGCACCATCTGCGACGTTCAATATAACAGAAGTGAAGATAACAAATGGTCTGATGAAAGCTTTGGCTAAATTATATGAAAAACCTATTATCAATAAGATATGCACCCTATGCTAAGCTACCAGCTTAACTACATGTTGACACATGGGAACACTCCTAGGCCTGTGGGTTGCCTAAAATTTGGAGTGAACCTCCAGAGTGAGCCGGTTCTCCTAATGAATTTTCTAATCTAAATGATTTACTGAGGAAAAGGGTGAGAAGATGACTAAAATTTAAATTCTAAAATCTAATCTCCAAAACTATGACTTGTGCTAATGATCTCTCTCACAAACAACTCTTTAAACATGAACTTTCACAACCTCACGTAGAACATACAACTCAAAAGTAATTTGCATGAAGGTTCGATCTGAACACAACACACAACCAAAATCATATGAAATATTTGCATACAGTTTCACAGTAAAGATACATGACAAAGGACAAAATAAATATTATCACAATGAACACCAATCAATACTGCAACCATGAGGCAAAAGAAATGAGGTAGGAATGCTCTGCTATATTAAACTGAAAGGAGTGCATGAAAATCTAAAACTCTGAGTCCAAATGTGTCTACAAACTCTCTGTCTATGATCAAGAGAGAAGAAAAAATGATATCAACTAACTGAGAAAAACTAAGTTTTCCTCCAATATATGCTTGCAAAATGATCTCCAAGGAAAAAGCTAAAAAAAATCCTAAAAAAGTCCTGTTGATCCATTTTCGAGTTCCTAGAAAAGGCCACCAAAAAAGATACTAAATCACGCCCAAACTGAGTGTAAAGGCTACAAAAATGTTCTCCAAAGTGGTCCCACCAAAAAAATTCTAAGAAACATGCTTTATCTGATCCATAGATGCTCTATTTTGTGCCTATCTTCTCAATTTTGCCCAAAGAAAACAAATCTGGAAAAGCAAGATTTTGCTTGCTTTACTGGTTTTAATTGCATTAAAATAACAATTATTTAAAAGCAATTTATAAAACACTACTTTAAATAATGCTTTACAATAATTTTGTAGTTTTATTCGCTAACTTGCCTCAACTTGATTTTTTACAAAAAATACTTATTACAAGGCTTTTGATTTTCTATAAAAATTATAAAATTATGAAGGCATATTAAATGGTTTGAAAATAAAGGCCTTTAAGGCCTACCCTCCATGTGGTTTTGCAAATAATGCTAAGGCATATGGGGTTTTTGTGGCAAAAGGACATAAGGCATATCTAGTCATGAAACATGTGATATACAAAAGGGAAACAAGATACTCTTGGAGGTATTAGTCATGGCAATAAATTTTAATTCAATGTGATGAAAATGTCATTCGAATTAGGGCTAAATGAAAAAACCCTAAAACACAAAACTGTCGATGATGTATCATTTCACATCATTTGCATTTTCATTTTTGCCAAAGGAGCTCTGCTCCTGCCACCATGGAAGCTAGGGTTTGAAGCAAAACCCTCTGATTTCCTCTGTCTGTTAGTATGTTTTGAAGATTTCCAATAGGAAATGCAAGGTGAGACCTTTGTGACACATATTGAACCATGTTCTTCATTTATCATTGGTTTTTTGGCTCTCTGGATGCAGCCTTAACAAAGCTTTTGATGCATTTGTTTTATTTTTTACTGTTGTTTACTCCTATGGCTTGTGGCCGCCATGGATATCTAGATTGTGTTTGTTTGAGACCCTAAAAAGGGCAAAATCTGCAACCAATCTGCATATACATCTTCATTCAGAGAAAAGGTAAGCTCTCATCTTCGAACAAAGTATCATTTCTTTAGTTTTTTATGGCTACAAGCTTAGTATGAGCTCAGGAAAGCCTCAAATGAAGGCATCTTCCTTTTACCATTTCTGCTAAAATAACATGAAATCCACTATATACTTGTAGGCCGCAACTATGAACTGCATATCTACTTATTTCTGAGTAATTCCTTTGCAAAGGCCGAGACTGTCATATTTCATTTCTCCTTATTTTATGAGTACTTCATGTCGAATAGGCTCAAAATTTATTTATCTCTTCTGTATATAAGCTTGTAACTCGAAACCCAAAGTGGGGTTTACTATTCTATGAGAAGAACCCATTATAGGCCCACGACCATACTATGTATGCACAAAATGGTTCTTTTTCATTCATTCTTTGTGTGTAAAAATGATGCAATCATACTACTCTTCATTTGTTAGAAATGTAAAAAATAAAATATCCAAGCTGCTACCATTCAGGGCCACGAGATTACATGCCTGAGTTCTTATTTTACTAGCAAGCTTTACTCGAAACTGTAACAACTTATGATTCCTTTGTTTATCATGCCGAGTTCTCTTTATGCAATCAAATAAGGGTTTTAATATTTTGTAAAGAATATTACATTTTTGGCCGCGGCCTGAGAACTTGAATACATATAATATTACCTAAATTTTTTTGCCATCTCTATCCTATAAAAGCATCTTGATTTGAGTTTGAACCATTTAGGATGATGCAAATAGCTATAGTTTCATGTTCTAAGCATTGTTGGTGTATGGGAAACATCATAAGCTCTAACTCTGGTTTATTTTGTCATCATACTTTACTACAATCCTTCACGGTTGAGGCTATAACAAAGTCTTCTAGTATACAGTCCTTATACTTTCATGTTTCTGAAATGAAGATAGTTTGAAGCAAGCCTTCACTATAGCATAATATATACATTATTGATCATTGTGGCAGCCTTATTTATATGCTCAACTGAAATGTTTCATAATGCATTTACATACTAAAAATCTGTTATGTTGACATAAATGTCATTTCCTTTACACCTCCTGTAGATGAACATGAACAAAGAGACCTCATTGCAAAACACACTTTGTTGATATTTCTGAACTGATATACATTCTATGCTCAGCATTTGATATAAGGCTTATTTTTATGCTTTCGAGCATGATGTACCTTTAAATGCTACACCTTTAGCTATCATTTCAATGAACTTGTTCTTGAATAGATATTTCTGTGTATAGCTGCAACTATACTACTTATTAGTTGGATCATTCATGTATTCACATGGCTGAAGCAATATGATTCTGTGTAGCATTTCTTCATGTGCTACCTCCTGTAGTTTCTTGATGGTTGTCCATCTCTTTTCTTATCGGTTTGATCATTCATATGTGATAAGGATGCTTATTCTTTTACAATTGTTGCTACTCATATGATATGATTGAAGCACTTATTGAGTGATGTTGTTCATGATTGAACTTATTTTGGCATACAGATACATTGAAGACTTCATCAAAACGCCTTTCTCATGCCAGTGACTTGGCAAAGATAACTATAATTGCATCTATTTCATAGTTGTCAAACTGCTGTTCATCTGTAACTTATGATCTCTTGGTTGTTCCAACACATTTGAAAAATAACTTGATACTTCATAACAACAAAATAAAAATACCTATTTCATTGTGTATTGTTGTCCATTGTCTTGACTGTAACTTGTCTATGGGCTATTCTTCTCACTTTATTTGACTGTTTTGGACAAGTTCACTGCACTTGTATGGGTATCACCTCATCCTTTGAACTGATGATCATGGAAGGGCAATGATCTTAAAGTTCTTATACTCTATGAATTCTTTTTTTAGTTTCAATGCTCTTTTTGTACAACATGAATAATTACTCCTATATCATTCCCCTTGAGATTTAGAGGCAACATGTTGAGCTCTACCCTTCTGGGAGCCCACTTTAAACCACATACTGAAATGTCTTCAAACAACAACATAACTTCCTCTATACCTGCATAAGAAACAAACATGTTAGTTTCAAGCAATGAAGCTTAATGATTGTTTCATTTTTAGTCTCTCTTGCATATGGATGATTTGATGTCTGATATAGTACATCATAGGCAATATATTATGTCCTCGATGATAGGCACACAGGAAACCATATCCAGAGCTCTAACAATCCTTCCTGTCTTGGCACAAGTTCATTAAGAGATCGGGAGCGAGGAGGAGCCAGTTGCAATGAAGATCAACCAAGATCCCTAAACAGGCAATGATGGATATGCTTTTTCCCTTCTTATCTTAAGATGCATAGTATATTTTTTATGTTTGTACTAGTTCAGCTATTCCCACGACTTGTGTGGGACATTTGATCTATCATGTCTTCATTCAATGC